>JAADXJ010000133.1:0-40640 GCA_023337735.1 Pythium biforme | reverse complement strand
GCGCCGCCAGTGGCGACAGTACCAGGTGTGTGGGATACAGGAAATCCGCGTCGCAGAATGTGTTGCTAACAGGATGTCTCTTGACCGACCCAGCTACGCCGCGCAAGCCTGGCGCCGCGGAGAATGACCATGACTACCTGCGACGCTTCGTGGACCCCGTGCTGATGCCGCTCATCGAATCGCTGCTTCTCTACCAGCCGGAGAGTATCTACGACTTTATCCATGACTACGTCGACGAAGAAAAAGCCGCGCGTTTCCGCGCAAGCGGGCTGGTGGCAACGGCGCCGAATGGCAGCACTGTGGGCTACGCCAAGAAAGTCTCGAACCGCCGCAAGATGGTCGACTTTATGTCCACGAGCGTGATCCCCGTCATGGACGATCTCGCGCACCAGATTCTCCGAGAGAAGCCCAATTCGGTCAAGAGTACGTTTTCCGCATTCAGGATCACGGTTTCTGAGCGGAGATATTGACATATTATGAATGTGAACACGCAAAGAATTCATCAAGGAGATCGTTGCGACGCGCATCGTCGTGGGCAGCACAAGTTCGATCTCGGATCCGAACCAGCAATACGAGTACGCCGATCTCAAGATCCACGATCGCGTCCAGTGTCGGTATAAAGGGCGACCGCGGTATTTCCCGGGTGTGATCACAGCCGTTAACCCAACAAATGACGCGTTCACGGTTCTCTACGACGACGGCAAGACAGAGCACAACGTGCATCGCATGTGTATTCGGCCAGCAGACCCGCTCCAGCGAAAGTCGAGCAGAAGCAACAGCGGCAACGACAATCAGACGGAACACTCTGGGACAAACTGCGCCACCACTGAGGCAGCTTCGGCTCACGCCAGTGTACAACGTACCATGGAGATCGTGATCCTCATTATTGGTATTGATGGCGCCGGTAAAACCACACTCCTCTCGACGCTCCAAGGCGACCTAGAGAAGGAACATGTGCCCAGCGCCGGCTTCACGTCCGTCGCCTTCCAGACTGAGACCGGGTCGGCCACTTTTTACGACCTGGGTGGCGGCCCAGCGATCCGCAACGTTTGGCGCGAGTACTACGCTGACGTGAGTTGTTGTCTACTCACCGGGGGGCTGTGTCTCGTTGTTGCGATACTCACCCTTTCTGGCTCCACTGCGATAGGCCCACGGCGTGATGTACGTTGTGGACTCTTCCCAAGAAGCGTCACTCCAAGAGGCCTCGACAATGCTCCACGATGCCATGAGTCACTTGAACATGACCAAGAAACCGCTGCTCCTGTAAGTAACCCACAATTCTCTCGTCCGTGCGTTGGCTGCGTCTAATGGCTCCATTTTATTGTCGTTGTCCCTCAGCTTCGCCAACAAACGCGACCAGTCCAGTGCCGTGCCCGAAGATAAACTCTTCCACCAGCTCGGTCTCTCGCAGTTCCACAGCGCCAAGCTCGTGCCGTGCGTGGCCAAGCCCGCTGCAAACGGCAACATGGTCGACGACCGGCTCGAGCAAGGGCTCCACTGGCTCTTTGACCAAGTGCACAGCAATTTCGACGTGCTGAGCGCGCGCGTGCGCGACGATCTCGCCGTCAAAAAGCGGGAGAACGACGAGCGACGCGAAGCGCAGCGCATGCGCGTCGCGGCCTACAAAGAAGAGCGCGAGCGCACGCAGATGGCGCTCCACGACACTCGATATGCCAACGCCCCAACGCCCAATGCGGAAAAGAAGCGCGTGGACACGCCCGAGGCCGACGATGATGTGATCAAGTGCTCCTACTGCACGACCGCGCCGGCCGTGACCAAGTGCTCGGCCTCCAAGTGGATGCCGGTGTGTGGCGACTGTGTGGCTTCTCTAAAGAGCGCGGGTGTCGGGTCCTGTCAATAGAAAGCAACTTTCCCTCTCTTTCTCTGTTTATCTCTTCTTCTTTCCACGGGAGCCCTTGCCACGGCGCCCGCCATCGTCTTCGTCGCTGTCGTCCACAGCGACGTCTTTCTTCTTGGCGGCGCTGACGATCTTCTCGACCTCTTCTTTCTTCTTGGTCTTGCGCGCGTCCTTGCGCTCGCGGCGCTTCTCGGCCGCCTTCTCTTCCTTCTCGAGGCGAATGCGTTCCTTCTCGTGCCGCGCTTCTTCCTCTGCGGCGGCCTTGGCGGCTTCTTCCTGGGCGCCATTGTCTTCTTCATCGATGTCTTGTGCTTCGTCTTCTTTGCCAACCTGCTCTTGCTGCTCTTGCTTGGCCCGCTTGAGCGCGGCGAGCTCGGCCTGGAGCTCCATATCCAGCGCGTCCTCGACCAGATCAAACTCGCTCACGATGCCCAACTCCACCTCGCGGTCCTTGTGTTTCTTGGACGTAAAGTGGTTCTGCAGCTGCTTGTCGGACTTGAAGGTCTTGTTGCAGATCTCGCACAGGAGCAGCTCGGCGTCCATTTTCTTGCGGAGCCTCTCGATCTCTTCCTGGATGTGGTCCTCGGCCACGCGGCTGGTCTGCTGGGGCTGGCCGTTCTCTCTGCCCCAGCGCTCCATCTCTTGCTGCTGGAACGCCTTGCGCTCGGCCTCGAACGCGGCCTGCTTCTCCTTCTTCTGCTGCTCCTCCACCTTGAGCTGCGCTTCGCGTTCTTTGTCTTTCTTCTTCTGGTACGCGATCATGCGCGGGTCGCGCTTGCGCACAAACTCGACGAGCTCACGGACATCGGTCGTGAACGCCTTCTTGGCGACGTCCCGGAGCTTTTTGTTTTCCTTTTCCATCGCGCGGCGAATCTGACGCGTCGGTGCGTCCGTGGTCTTGTACTCGTCGACCCACGCGAAGCTGCGCTGCGTGACGTAGGACATCCAGTGGCGGTAAAACGAGTTGACGTCTTCAATCGGCGTCTTGCTGTTGCCCAGCACGGGCGCAGCGCGCGCCCCGGCGCCAGCGCTCTCGACGTCCAGCGTATCGATCTACATTGTAGGCAAATGGTGAGACAGATGCCCACGACTACAGTAGCTATCCCATGGTCCACAAATTCCGTTCACGTGCCTTTTCGAAGATCGCGCTGTAGACCGCGTGGAAGCTCTTCTCGTCGTCGCCAAAGCCCGAAAACACCGAGGCGCTGCCACAGAGCATGGGTACACAGTGAGACCTTCCCTTCCAGGTTCCAGGGTATGTGGTCGTCACTGTCCATACCTAAAGAACTTGAAGAGGTTGAGATCGTTGCGGTCCTCTCCGCCTTCGCCGTCGTCGCCGTCGTCGCCGCGGAGGATCTGGTCGCGGTGCTCGTCGTACCACTTGCGCTCATGCGGGTCGCTGAGCACTTCGTAAGCGTTCTGGATCTCCTGGAAGCGCTCGGTGGCCTCGTCGCTCGAGATGCCGTTCTGGTGGTGCTTGTCCGGGTGCCACTTAAGGGCCTGCCGGTGGAACGCCCTCTTGATGTCGCCCGCAGCGGTGTCGCGCGCGAGCGCGAGCACGTCGTAGTGGCACCGCAGCGGCGCCATGGGTACTTGGAAGTCCGACGTCACTCGCCTGATTGCGGAGCCATTCACACTCAGCAAAAGAGTTAGCTCAGTCTGACCAAAACTATTCGAAACTAATGTTTAGCCCTAATATTGTGACCTAATCCACTCGGACATCCGGGTAAAATTACCCAGGAGACCCTATGTGAGATGCTTCACCTAAACGAGTACCTTGTTGGCTTCTCAACTCATGACTGCGGAGTCCGCAGTGCGGACTTCGAGGAGAGATGGCGGATGGAGAGACCGCGTTTCAAGTTTCAAGTTACCTCTTTGCGGGTGGAACCATGGCAGTGTCCATCAAATAAAAAGTCAGTGCCACGAATGAGACAGCGGCATTGCCACGTCGGGTGAATAGGTATCCAATATCAGGTATAGACAGCGAAATGAACCGCCAGCAAATACGCCACTCACCAAACCTCAACGCGAACGAGTCAACTCGTGACGACGGCAGTGCTAGCCAATCTCTTTAACCATCCTGCGGGGCTCCGAATACAGCTGTCTTAATACTGAACCGGGGACAACCAATTTGTGGTAGCTTTCGTCTGCTCGTTTGCCCTCGCCACGTCGACTTTCGAGTCCTCACACCTCAGGAGGTTTCGAACTCGTGGGCTCATGCGTGGCATCACAGTCGCGAGTGATCCCGTGTCAAGAGCAGCATCCAATTGTACAGTACTGTGAAGCGAATTGTATGCTAGCACCGCTCGTCGGCTTTCGCCTGTCGTGAAGTTTATGTCTGACTCGGCGAGGAACGATGGTGCATGAGACAGTCCCAATGCCCGCCCATGCAAGTGTGTGCCACGCTGGCTCCTATACGTATGCATGGCGGCTGCCCAGGGCAGGTGCGGCGCGCCATGTTGAACCAGATCGACTTCCGTGCGCCCATTTGGCGATCGACCTTATCACAGGAATGAGTCCGTTCTCTACCGAGAGACTGGAAACCATTGCTCTTTTTGGTTCTTAGGGTTTACAGTACGTGTGTGTTGGTGCACAGAGCGAAGAAGAGAGCCGACGCCTTCAAGGTATCTGACGCACCAACACGCGTGCGTGGTGCTGTGGCGTCACTAGGGAACAACCTACGCCGCCTACGCTTGCGCTGTCTGTTTAAACCACGAAAAGCTCTGTGGCCGTCTCGATGTGCGTGGTTTCTTTCTTTGCTGTGCATCAAGAGTATCCCTACATATATCCCCATCGACATCCCTTGGGCGTGAAGAGGAAAGCGTAGCGACGATCTCTCTGGAGGTCCGGATCGCAACAGGGCGTCCGGTCGTGACACGAGCTGATGGTCGGTATTACAATACAATCTAGGAACATGCGCGGTCTCCGTTCTGTTCGCCGGTCCCATCATCCATGATTTGGGTACGCACTCGCTGTCGTATGGTGGTCATGCGGGCAGTGCGTTCCCACTGCCTGTCCAATACTAGTACGGTATCCACAATATGAAACGCACCCGTTGGCCATCGACAGGCTGTCGAGTCGTGCCCAGCAGGTTTTGGGGGTCAAAGAGATCCAGCGAGCGCTTGTGGGGCAAACTTTTTGGGAGGCGAGTGATTGCTCGCTGGAGAAATACGAGATCATCGTCCGCTTCCTCTGTCCCTGGGGTCCTCCTCTCCAAGCACTCCCTTGGCTCATTTCACATTCTGTTTCTTCTGGCTGAGCAACACCTACCAACGCGGCATCCTACAAAAATGATTGCGTCTCCACAGGGCGCAATGGCGCCGGTGCCGACGCCCGCGACCCCCACGGAGGTCTACATCCTCGAGGCCTCACCAGCGCCCGCGGCACCGCCCAAGAAGTCCACAGCACGCCTTGTAGTCACCTCCCTGACGTTCTGGATCATCCTCGGCACGGTCGCCGGCATTTTCCTGGGCGAGTACGCCCCCAAGTTCTCCAAGGACGCCGCACCCATGGCGCAGCTCTTCCTGCGACCTGTGCAGTTCGTCGTGTTTCCACTCGTGTTCTCGTCGCTTGTGGTCGGCATCGCCGGCCAGCGCGACATGAAGCAGCTCGGCCGCCTCTCGATCAAGTCGTTTGTCTACTTTGAGATCGTCACGACGTTTGCGCTCGTCATCGGTCTGCTCGCGGTCAACGTCATCAAGCCCGGCGAGGTCAGCAGCATCGCCAAGAAGGGAGAGTACAAGCCGTCGACCACGGCCTCGACGTTCACGTTCTCGACGTGGATCAACCACTTGGCGCCCAAGACCTGGGGCGAGATGATGGGCGGTGCCGGCTCCTCCGAGCTGCTGCAAGTGCTCGTAGCGTCGATCCTCGTCGGCGTCTCGACCGCGCAGCTGCCAGCCGAGCCCAAGCACCTCATCGTCGAGTTCAGTCGCGCCGTCATGGAGATGATGTTCAAGTTTGTTAACATCATCATCTGGACCGCGCCCGTGGGCGTGTGCTTTGCCGTCGCCAATGCGATCGGTGCCAACGGGCTCTCGGCACTCCACAGCCTCGGCGCGCTGGTCGCGACCGTGTACGGCACGCTGGCCGTGTTCATCATCGTGATCTTTGGCCCGCTTATGCTGCTCTTCCGGATCAACCCGATCACGTTCTTCATCGCCATGCGCGACCCGCTCTTCATCGCGTTCACGACCGCCACCTCAGAAGCCGCGCTGCCCAAGGTCTTTGAGGCGCTCGACGCGTACGGTGTGGGGACCCACATCTCGTCGTTTGTCGTGCCGTTTGGCTACTCGTTCAACCTGGACGGCTCGACGCTGTACCTATCGCTGGCCTCGGTGTTCTGCGCGCAGGCCGCCGGCGTCCACAAATCGATCGGCGAGCAGATCGTCATGGTGCTGATGCTCATGATCTCGTCCAAGGGCGTGGCCGGCGTGCGGTCCGCGAGCATCATCGTATTAGCCTCGACGCTGGATCAGTTCGATATTCCATCGTGGCCCGTCGCTCTCATTCTGGGCGCCGACTGGTTCATGGACATGGCGCGCACGTTCACCAACGTGCTGGGCAACTGCCTTGCGGCCGTGATCATGGCCAAGATGGAGCACGAATTCCGCACGGTCGAGTGGGAGCACGCCCGTCAGCAGCGCCTCCACCAGCAGCGCCAGTACCAGGATGAGGTCGACGAGTTCGCCACGAAAGCCAGCCTCACGCCCAAGCCCAACGCGTCCGTGGTGCGCCGCCTCAGCGTGCTATAGTCGTCGCTCCTGGGAAAATGTAGCCATCTTGAGTGTTCGATCCCGTAATATCGTGATGAGGTAATCCGACCACCATTCCTTGGGATGGGTTACGTTACGGCGGTTATTTTCTCTGTCTTCTTTTCCACCAATCAGATTGCTGTCTCGTATCCAGTCATCCAAACCTTCGCACCACGAGCAGCTAACTCCCTTCATTCCTCAAAACGATCCTCGTCCTGACGTAAGCGAAGCATGGCAGATCTCTTGGCGGCGGCGTCGCTGGGCAACCAGGCAGCGGGTGTGGTGAGCGACCCGTCGGTCCACGACGGCGCGCTGCTCGGTCTCTCGCGCGAGCAGCTCGACGACGCCAAGGAGCAGGCGGTCTCCTGGGCCGCGGCCCACGGCATGCTTGTGCGCTGGAAGGCCGCCGGCCCCAACGCCGCGCAGCTCGCGACCTTCACGCACATCCCGTTCTGCCTGCTGCCCGTGCAGGTCCCCAAGCAGCAGTTCGAGCACGGCGTCGCGCTCTCGCCCGTGTACGGACGGCTCATGGACCGCGTCAGCCGCGACCTGCCGTGGCTCCACAAGACGCTCGAGTCGGTCGTCCACGAGGACAAGTTCACTGCGCGCCTGCTCGCGCTCTCCAAGCAGATCGAGGCCGAGGGCATCCAGCAGAAGGCGTACCTGGGCATCCACCGCTCGGACTACATGCTCCACGAGCCGCAGGCCGCGACGCCCGGCGACTCGCAGCGCCTGCTGCAGGTCGAGCTCAACACAATTTCGTCGTCGTTTGGCTGTATCAGCTCGCTCACGTCGCAGCTGCACAGCTACCTGATCGAGCGCCTTGCGCATGAGCTGCCGACGCTCCAAGATCACTACCAAGTGCCGCTGCGCGAGCTCGCGAGTCGCCTGCCCGTGAACCACGCGATCAACGAGCTGCCCAACGCGATCGCTGTCGCACACAAGCACTACGGCGTCCAGGAGTACGTACCCCCGTGCTGCTGATCGATCTGTTGTTGCTGGATACTGATAGATGTTATAGTGCCATTGTGGTGTTTGTCGTGCAGCCGAACGAAGCCAACTCGATCGACCAGCGCTGGATCGAATACAATCTCATGACGCACCACGGCATCCGCGTGCTGCGCAAGACCATGGCCGAGATGCACCACGAGGCATCGCTCAACGCCGCGCGCGACGGCAAGCGCCGCCTGTTTATCGCCGGCCGCGAGGTTTCGGTCGCGTACTACCGCTCGGCGTACACGCCCGACGACTACCCGACCGAGCAGGAGTGGCAAGGACGCGAGCTCATCGAGCGCTCGTTCGCGATCAAGTGCCCGTCGATCGCGTACCACCTCACAGGCACCAAGAAGGTGCAGCAGGTGCTCGCGGACCCGGTGGCACTCCGCCGCTTTGTGGACGATGACGAGGCCGCACTGCTCGAGACGTCGTTCGCCGGCCTTTGGGGGCTCGAGAAAGACTCGGACAAGACGCCGCAGGTCAAGCAAATGGCGATTGAAAACGCGCGCGCGTACGTGCTCAAGCCGCAGCGCGAAGGCGGCGGCAACAATTTGTACGGCGACGACGTCGCGCAGGCCATGCAGACCATGTCGCCCGAGGAACTCGAATCGTTCATTCTCATGGAGCGCATCTTCCCGAACGAAAACGCCGCGGTACGTCCATTATCTATCAGTCTCATTGGCGGGTCTTGTCCTCTAACTTGATTTGTGTATGGAAGATTCTCGTGCGCAATGGCTTGACGGCGAGCGGCAACACGATCAGCGAGCTGGGCATGTACATCACGGCGCTCTTCGACGATGGCAAGGAGATCCTCAACAAGCACGCGGGCCACTTGCTGCGCACCAAGCTCTCGGGCACGAACGAAGGCGGCGTGGCCACGGGCTTCTCGGTCGTCAGCAGTCCGCTGCTCGTGTAGAGAGACCGCATACCAAACGTCCAGGATGCGAGAAAACTCTACGGCTGCGTTGAGCATAGCCCCGTGTTCGTACGGTCGCTCGGCGCCTTCTCCCCACTTTCATATTAGAGTCAGCGTCTATGAAACTCCATCCAAAAGTTCCAACGAAGCATTCAGGATATGTCCATTGGAAGACAAACAGCGCTGCATTATGTATGACCACAAGGATGCACATAAGGCAGCGTGTGTCTCGCTACAAACTATTCGCGCGGGCCTATAGACAGTGCGTAGTGTGGTCGGCGGTCTCTATTTGCCCTTCTTGGCGGCCTTCTTGAGTGCCTTCTTGCCCTGACGCGGCGGCGCGCGCTCGCCCGTGAGCGCCGACTGGATCGTGTCGTTCCACTGGTTCCACTGCTTGCCCATGGTGCTCGGGTCCGTCCACGGGCGGCGCAGGTCGCCCCAGGCGCGCTCACCACGCAGCGTCACGCGGAAGAGCGGCGTCTGGAACACGTTAAACGGCTGCGTGATCGCCTGGATCACGAGCGGCGGGAAGAAGCCCCAGCGGTAGTGGATGAAGACCGTCACGAGCGTGCCCAAGCCAAACTAGCAACGGAAACACGCAAGGTGAATACCGAGGCATCCCACCAGAGAGAACGACACCAAAAGAACGTACTCGCTGGATATCCTTCCAGCACATGCGCATGTCGTGCTCCGAGACCGTGATCTTCTCGTCGCGTTCGCCTTCCTGGCCAAAGCCAGCGTCTTCCTTGACGGTCAGCACACCGGGCTCCGTGTTGTTCTATCATCACAGGCATACATTCAGTCAGCTCTCTCGTTCTCATGGATGAAAAGGGCTCACCAAATGGAGATCGTACCCGGGCGCGGTAGTAGAGGTACGCCATCACGGCGTAGCACGCGAACTGCGAGAGCCCGTACACCGCACGCACGATGAGCAAGTGCACTGTACGCAGATCAAACCAGACGCCAGCTCAGCACACAGAGATCACAAGGGGAACGCAGAGAAGATGGATACGTACGCTCATTCTCCTTGTCGAGGTACGTGTTGCTGGCCATCACGAGCGCGAAGCTCAGCCCCATCATCTTAAAGTTGGGCGCCATGATGGACGTCTACTGTGGCGCGCAGGCGCTCGGCGTGAGGTGCTTGGCGTGCTTGCGTGGCGAGCTCTCGGGACCGCGTTGACGTTTGGGGGCGGATTGTGTGCGGAGGGGAGTTGGACCTCTTCACCAAATACCGGTACTGTATTTCTATACCGGTATATTCTCCATTCATAAAATTTAGGAAAAGAAAAGTTGCGACCGTTTGTGGTCATGCTGCTGTTCATCTTGCGTTCTCGTCTGTCACTTCCCCACTTCTCGTGGCTCCGCCTCGCGCGTTCCGTTCTATAGATCCTCCCCGTACGTCTCTCCCCTTAGAACGTCGTCATGGGCTCCGTAGGGCCCGGCACTTGCTGGACCACGAAGATGTCGAGGAAGCTCTGCAGTACCGAGTGCACCATCCACGACTTGTAAAACTAATTCAACCACACAAAACCAATCAGTCGATAGCAACCGCAAACCCATTCGTAGACAACACGCACCTTGACTTTGCCCTGTGTGTCCACTTCCAGCTCGTCCATTTGCACGCCCGTGAGTGTCATGGCCGCGAGGTCTTTCTTCAAGTTGCCAAAGTACAGATGCTCGAGCCGCTCGAGCACCTCGGGCACCGAGCCCAGCGCGCTTCCGACGCCGCCGTCCATGAGCGCGTGGACGCGGCGCACATTGGTCCAGGGCATGGTCATCGTGAATGCCTTGACCACGTCCGTGTCGGTCTTGGACCGGTACTTGAGCAGCAGCGGCGCGCGTGCCGGCCACGCGGTCGTGTTCAGGTCGTGCGGCTTGTGGACGTTCGGCTTGGCCATGTCCTCGCCACTCGCGGCGCTGATCTTGCGGAGCCGCTCAGCCTTGCGCTGCCGGGCCTTCTCGACGCGCTCTTCGCGCTCGAGCGCCTCGATGACCCAGTTGCGCGCCACACGTCGCAGGTTCTCCTCGGTCACGCGCACGACGTGGAGCCCGACGACGCACTGGAAGCGACGCTGCACCCAAGAGCAGACCCAAGCCATGAGCTCTTCGTTCCCGCGTAGCAGAAACACGTACTTGGGGTCGCCCTTCACGCTGTTGTCACTGCCGTTCTCTGCCGCCGCGGCCGTGGGTGGGCGCCCGTGGCGACTCGCAACGAGCGGGCCCAGACGCACACCATTGGTGTCTTCGGCGGCCTTGGGGAAGTACACGATGAAGCTGCCCATGCGCTGCCGCACGTCGGTGGGCTCACTCGACTCTTGCTTCTCGAGCGTGGGCCGCTGCCTCGCCGATCGCTGCGGCTGCTCCGCCGTCTCGATGAGAAACTCGGCGTGGAGATCGCGCGCCTCGACGACCTGGAACGCGACACACTCGGACGTGAACCGGATCGTGACGCTGTATCCAAACTCCTGTCCGTACGTCATCACGGCATGGCCACGCAAAAACTTGACCAGCTCATGCGCGTAGTCGCCGAGCTCTTGGCGCTGAAACTGGTACAAGTGCGAGATCACGTGGAGCGACCAGCGCTTGCCTAACAGCACGTCGTCAATGTTCACGGGCTCGTCTTCACTGGACGAGGCAGTCGAAGGCGACGCCGTCGCGCGTACGGCGTGGTCGGGCATCTCGACTGGGATCGGCGTCGGGCTGGGACCACGACGCACGAGCAGAGGCGGTGGCAGCGAGTCAAAATACTCTTCCTCTGGCTCTTGCTGGTCGTGCTTGTGGTACTGCGGGTTGCTCTGGGGGTACGGCCGCTCCGGGCCGTTTGGAGGCTGACGGTAGTCCCCATAGTTGTCTCGCTGCGGTGGCGAGTAGTGTCCAATTGGACGCGGCGGCGGTGGTGGCAGGGACTGCTGCTGACGCTGGTGCTGCGGATCGAATGTTGGGTTGTACTGTTTGCGCTCTTGTGGTGAAGGCAAAGGCGACGGCCGAGACGACGCCACGGGCGCGTGCCGCTGCTGCTGCATGTGTCTCGTCTCTCCCTGGTCGTAATACGGCGGCGACGGTGGCGCCGGCTCGCGGTACCCACGCTGCTGAAGACGCGGATCGTACGACTGTTGCTGCTGGTGATGTTCGGGGCGAGACGGCATCTGGCTCTGCCGCCGCGCGGGGCCATCGCCACCGCCGGCATAATGTCCGTGGTGGCCGTTGTGCGCGTGCGGCGGCGGCTGCACGGGGAATGACTGGTGGCGTGCCGGCACGTCGCCCGCCGCGGGCTGGTGGCGACTGCGCGCCGACGCAAACTGCTGCGACGCAAAGGCTTGTTGCTGCTGTTGCCGTGCGCGGCGGTCATCCATGGACACAGCGCTTGTCGTGGACCGCGTCTCCCAGCCGCTCACGCTCATAGTGGTCGTACTCCGGCCGGTCGCGGGGGGCAGAGGGCAGCGCAAAGTACCGGTATGTAACACAGCGCGTCCGACCCGACGACTCGGTGCAACTCGACGAGCTCCAGTTCCAGGAGGTTCATGCCAGAAAGAAGACCATCACTCTGTAGAACAGCGAAGTAATTTATCAATCATTTCGCTGTTGTTCTGGTTTTCTTTCACGTGGGATCAATCCCTCTGGTGTAAGATATCATACAATACAGGTGTTGAAGGGCTTGTCACCTTTGGACCCCATCATCTATCTCCCTCGAACATAAGAAATCAGAAGCAGATCCTCTCACGCATTCGTCCCCCCACCGATTAAAATCCTTTATGACGACGCCACCGTCGTCCGCGCCGCGTCGCGCCGTCGTCTTCGTGCTCATCGATGGCCTCTCGGACGTGACGCTGCGGCAGTTGGGCGGCCGAACGACGCTGCAGGCCGCGCACACGCCGGCCATGGACGCCATCGCACGTATGCATTTGTAGCGCCTCGTTGGCGAGGTGAACGGCGCATGCTGACAATGACATGCTCCTCTGTAGGCGGCGGGTTGAACGGGCTGCTGGACCCCGTGGCGCCGGGCTTTGCGTGCGGCAGCGACACGGCGCACATGTCGATCTTCGGCTACGACCCCTTTGTGTACGTGCGGTGAGATACAAAGGACCCTGGGCTGTTGATCTTGACGGATTTGCTCACGCATGCAGCCACTACCGCGGGCGCGGCTCGTTTGAGGCCATGGGCGCTGGTCTGTCCATGGACAAGGGCGATGTCGCGTTCAAATGCAACTTTGCGACGCTCCAAAAGGTGCGTAGTGCGTCATGGGACTCTGCGTTGCTGTACCAGATCTCTCATGGGCGATGCCGAGCTGCGCGTAGAACGACGACGGCGAGCCGATTGTCGTGCGGCGTCGCGTGGACCGCGACTTCCCGGCGTGGGGTATCGACCTCTGCGCGTTCCTCAACGGGCTGCGCGTTCCAGAGTTCCCGGAGATCCACGTCGCGACCAAGTACGCGACCGAGCACCGCTGCGGCATCGTGTTCAAGGGCAAAGGCCTGTGCGACCGCATCTCGGGCACGGACCCGCTCAAGGACAAGTACGTCGAGCTCGCTTGCGCTTGGCCCGTGTCTCCTGTGGTCTAATCGAATTCATGGTATACACAGCCTGCCGCTGCGGACGTCGCACGCGCTGGACGACTCAAAGGAGGCTGCGTACTCGGCGCGCGTGCTCAACGCCGTGTCGGACGCGATCCACGTCAAGCTGCGCTCCCATCCAATCAATCTCGAGCGCGAGAAACAGGGCGAGCCGCCGGCGAACATTGTGCTGCTGCGCGGGCCCGGCGAGCGCATCAATGTGGATACCTTTGAAGACGTCCACGGGCTGAAGCCGTTCATGATCGCACCGACATGCATCATCGCTGGGCTCGGCATGTCGCTGGGAATCGAGCTGCTCAAGGCGCCTGGCGCGACGGGTGACTACCACACGAACCTACTGGCCAAGGCTGAGACGGCGCTGGCCGCATTGGGTGACGAGGAGCTGCAGTACGAGTTTGGCTTTGTCCACGTCAAGGCCGTCGACGACGCCGGCCACGACAAGGACGTCGAGAAAAAGGTAGGATACGACATACTTGGGGAAGGAGGCTGGGAATAGGGACTGATGCAAGGCATTTGTATGCAGATCCATTTTATTGAGAAGACCGACGAAATGATCGCGCGGTTAATCAAGGGCGCGCGCGAGCAGCTGCCGGGCGTCGAAGTGTCGATCGTCGTCACGGGCGACCACACAACGCCCGTGCTCTACGGCGACCACAGCTTTGAGCCCGTGCCGTTCGCGATTGCACGGGTCCACAACGCCTACGACACGCTCGCGAACGCCACGACGACCGTGGCCGTGGCCGCAACGTCGTCGGGGCCGCTCGTGGACACCGTGGCGTCGTTCTCCGAGATCAGCGCCGCGCGTGGCGCGCTCGGCCGGTTTAGCGGCGACCAGGTCATGGAGATCGTCAAGCACTTTAGAGCCTTTACGTCGTAGACAAAGCAAAATGTCACGCGCCTGTCACGTTGTTTTGTATAATTGCGTGGCACTGGGCAACTCGTTGCACAACACAAGCCCCGTGTCTGTCGTCTCCGACCGGTGGGCCTACATGGCCGTGCCATTCGGTACCACACCGCGCTCCAACGTGTGCGCCCAGAGAGCTTGAGAGACCTGAACGTGGGGGAGAGCGTCCTAAGCGAGTCCACGAGCAGCTACGCGGCCTCGTCCTGCAGCAAACGACGGTCCGTGTTCGTGTCGATCGTCTCGTTCGCCCTCAAGTCCACGGCCACGAGCAGGTTCTGGATCGGTCACGCTTCGCGCAGCTTGTCCAGTTCTATTTAGTATCCTCACCACGAAAAAAGGATCAATGTCAGAGCAGATACTCAAGGACACACCGTGGCTGGGATGCACTTGGCATGAGCATCGTATCACATCGCGACCGTCGCCGTGCGCGCTGTTCTCGAGCGCGCACTTGGCCGCCGCGAGGTCTCCGTTCGTACGTTCGTACGCGCGACTCGCCTAGAGCTTTGGGCAGCACACCTTGGCTTCTAGCTCTGTGGGCGAATGGAATTGTGCGAGTGTCAGTGGTGGGTGTTGAAGGGCGTGTCGAGACCTTGTTCTGGGTGCACGTGATGGAGGCTCGAGCTACGTTTAGGAACACCGAAGCGAGTGACGATCGTCCACAGAACGGACCCGAGCTTGTTATCTTGACCAAACAACACGATTCAGCGCACTGCGATGCGATATTAGCTATGGATGCCATGCCGACTGGAGGCCGCCACTTCAATCCATTCCAACATGTTTCAGTGCTAGGTCCACTTCGAGGCAAAGTTTGAACTCAAGTCCTACTGATATATTCACATTAGGGTTTATCCAGGTATTAATAACTTTACCCTTCTTGCAGACTAGGTCACTGGATTAGGGTTTATATAGGGTTTGCTGCGTCTCACGTCGTGTGATCTCCATTTTCATTCAGAATCTAACCCGTGACAAAATTCATACTCTATTGAAGTATTTCCTGGCCATTTACGGTCTCATGGTTTTCTTGTTTGATTTGTGGTGTCCATTTATCTGTACCGGCTCAGGTCGAGCGTGCTGCTACCAAAGCCGCTGCTACCAGCGGTCGACTGGGGGGCGACGCCTGCCCGTGCCGCAGCTGTTCCAGCAGTCAGGGCCGTTCGCAGAGCCGTCTCAAGTACGGTTCTCGACGACGGCGCGATCGTACCGACGACTTCTTTGAACGTGGCCGCGCGCGTTTGTGCAAAGCACAGCAACAAATCGGCCAGCGTACTTGAAACGGACGCACGCACGTCGTGCGGCTGGTCCTCAACGGCCAACAGCAGCGTCGCGAGCTTTGGCAGCATCAGTCGCACGAACGCCGCACCGTTGGTCTCGTTGAGCTGCGTTGAGAGCAAGCGAATCCACTGCTCGACTTCATGGAGCCCGTCGGCTTGGGCAGTCGCGCGATGTGGCACCGGTTTGTAGGAATCGAAGATCATGATCGAGATCGGTCCAAACGACCCCAAATAGCGTTGCGCGTTGGCCACTTCACCATTGTCGACCAGCTTCTGGGCAACCGACCGTACGCCTCCAAAGAGTGCGGCGATCAGTGTGTGTCGGCGATTCTCGGCAGCAGTCATCTCGAGCGCGAGCAACTGGGATACGCACGCGACCACAGCTCCATGGAACGCATTCACAACACGGGAGAGCGACGGCGGTACAGGAACAGCGAAATTCCCCACGAGCCGGAACAAAAATTCGGCGGCCTCGACTCGATATTCGAGAACAGGCTCGCCTGCGATTGCTGTCTGCAGAAGCTCCGCAACGAGCCCAAGACTGTAGCTGATCGCCTCCACGTAGTACTCGCCTTCTTCTGAGCTACCGTACTGCTTGACCAAGGTGATAGCCGATTCTACCAATGCACGATGTACAGCGGCGAACGTTGCAAAGTGCTCGGGATGGTGCACGAAAAACTCGACGCAGCGATCGACCAGCGGCACAATGTCAAAGATGGAGGCGCGCACAGCACTGTTACCGCGCAAAAACACCACGCCAGTAGCTGCAAAGCGGAGAATGTCGGGGATGAACGGCGAGTCGTCGCGGCCTCCGATGGAAAGACGGTGCTTCGCTGGGTCTGCGATTTGAGCCAGGATCTGGAACGGGACCAACGTGGCATGCGCAGCGAGTTGCGACACTTCTTGGGGCAACGTCATACTCGTGTCTCGAGGCGCGAGGGTTCCAAACAATGACGTCAGGCATTCAACGCGGATTGTTCCGTAGGTGTGGGTGCTCGCAAACATCAATGCCGCGATGCTTGCCTTGACGTACTCGGTTCGGTTTGGAGAGTGTCTCAGTGCCTGAATTAGGCGCGGAATCGCTCGCAGCACCGGGACGATCTCGCTCTCTTGACGGTCACGCGCGCCCGTAGCAACGTGGAAGACGCTGTAGGACAGGAGCATGTCGAGCTTTCCCGCAAGTGTGTCTGGGTTCACAGCGTTTGCTTCAAGCAGAGACACTACCGCCAACGGGAACGCCGGCCAGAAACGTTTGAAAACGTCGCGCAGAGCGTCGACAGTTGGGGAGGAGGCTTGCGAATGGGTTGGGGAAAGATGCGGTGGCGCGACTGGGATTGACAACTTGAGAACGCTTGATTGGATCACTTTGTGCTCATGACTTACGGGCAAGAGCGCGACAGGCCACGGTCCAGATCCCTCCATCAGCAAGCCATAGCACGCAGTGGCATCAAGCCAGCACGCAATAATATGCTCTAAAACCGCACCGCTGATGTTGCTGGTAAGCGCCTTTGAGAGCGTCGGAGCAGAATCTGTCGCATCAATACTCGAGATGACGAGGTTCGCGATACACGATAGATTGGCTAGCGAAACAGCAGCTCGTGTGACCTCGTCCCCAGCGAAATGGTGCCCGTGGCCATAGTCTTTCGTCATCACCATTCGGATCAGACGACCAAAAGCGACTTTGTCCTGCACCAATCTGCTGCGAACGGATTCGCCGCAGAGGGAAAATGCTTCGACTGCGAGCGAGGCATAGAAATCCTGGTCATCATCGTGGCCCTCTGTCGAAGGCTGAACTTGCTTGACGGCATGGCGGACCGCAGACGAAATCTGTGCTTGGTACGGATCGAGCAGGAACGCCGATTCTCCAGCGACTTCTGGATCTTTCGCAACGCCAAACTTCGCCAACACAACCTTGAGGAGTCGGAGACCATCACATTGGAAGATCTGGAGCTCGTTACCCTCAGCTGAAGAGGTCGTCGCGTGGCACGCCAATGTGACAAACTCGTCAACATACATACTCAAGAAGTTCAATTCGCTCGACGACGAGGCATCGCTAGAGTGCCGGCTGACTTGAGGATTGAACTCACAAGCAGCACCCGCCACACTCTCCAAAAATCGAGCACGCGCTTCGACGAGATCAAAATGAGGTTTCACGTCAACTTCACCACCACGGCTTACCAGCTCGAACACACGGACAACACATTCCACCGCGAAGCGCCGCACCTGCCGGGACAGCAGAGGTACGAGCGAGAGAAGTGCACGGACATGCCGCTTGGTGCGTCGCCAGGTCTCCATCTGCGCTGTCACAGCCCCAGTAGCCACATGTGTGCCAGTCTTGTCGGATTGGCGGGAGTCAGCACTCCATCCCTCTTGATCGTTGCCAGACATCGAGGTTCTTGGGACAGGCAATATCTCAAACGCTTTGGGACTCATCATGAGGCTCTCGTTCGTCGAAGACGCACTACTGGATTCACCGATAGCAATTCCACGACAGAAGAGAGCCCAAACGCACGGCTGACAGCTACCCCAGTTTCCCCCGTCAATGTCGACCAACGCGAGGATGGTATTCTGGATCTCTCCAAGGCCGTCTCTGGTCTTGCAGGGGATGTAAACCTTGAACGACAGGATATCCCACATGCCATGGAGGCCAGGTACGTATCTCCAGATGAGAGAATTGCACTCGACATGGAGAGCGTGGAAGAGAAGACACTGCAGGTTGTACCGCCGGATGACGCTGGGGTCACGCTCTGCAAGCGTCCGCAGACATGACATGCCGACTTGCTGCAAGATGTTTCGCGCGATTCCATTCACACTAACGAGCACATTCTTCGCAGGATATTGGCCTCCAAACGATCCGAATTGCACATCACCGAGTTCGCTGCTAGGAGACTGAGCTGCTGCGATGTCAACAGCGGATGGCGACACCGCATCGTTCGAAAGTGCTGATCCGACAAACACGTCCGAGATGATGCTGAGAATGTACATGAGGTCACCAGCGTCGAATCGTGCAGGAGCGAACACGACCACTTGCTCGATGAACTTCAGGTACTCAAGCTCAACCCGCGTGTCGTACCCGTCTTGGCGCAGCAATCCCCACAGCGTGTAGAACTCCGCCAAGAGTTCACCCGAGGTCGCGAGGTCAGGCCCGAGCGTGGCAACGACACCATTGATGATTCGCCCAATCGCGACTCGCGAGCTAATGTGCCACCGTAGCCATTTCTTGTTGGTCTTGTTGGAGTACCTAAACCCCGCGACGAGGTGAGCTTCGATTAGAGATGCGCTCGACTTCACGTATTGCTCGTAGTCGCCACCGCTTGCGCTGACAGAATCCACGATGATGCTCCACGAGTGCAGAATCCAAGTGCGCAGGGGCTGAGCGATCTCTCCAGCGAAGCGGAAAATCAAACCCGAATCAACAGTGATTCCGGAGCCACAAGCACGTTTGACGCATGCGAGCGCAAACGAAGCGCCGGCCGCTAGAACGGACGAGTCTACTGTGTTGTTGCTCGGACCGGGCATAGAACTTCCTGTCGGGAGTTTCTCAGCCGCGGTCAAACGCTTCTCCAGCTCTTGAACCAACGTGCGTGCGCTGTTCTCAGAGACGACGGAAGACAAAATGCCCAATCCTTCGCCAGCACCGCGACGGACGCTTCCGTTCTCAGAAGACACCATCTCGAGCAGCATCGATTGGACTTGAACCGGCCACGAAAGCGCCACCAAACTGGATGAGGACACGTTCGGAGACGATTTCGCTTCCTTCACGATAGCAAACAAGAGAGAGCATACGTTCGCTTCACAGTCCACACGGCCGTCGGCAAGCACTCCGGCGAAGTGCTGAAGACAACGCAACTGAAGATCTTCGGGTAAGTCGTGGAAGAGTCGACCAAATAAGAACACGCTTGCGTCGACAAGTCGGACGTATGTAAAACTGCTGCACATCGCACGATCATACAGGTCGTTCTTCGTCCCACCGACCGACTCGCAGAAGAGTCCCCAAAACGTGTCGAGGTACTGGACTTCAACTTCGATGTCACTGAGCGCGTTCTCTTGCTGTAACATGGCTAGAATATGGTTAAGCTCGCGGGAGTAGAGAACACTTGGGTCGTCTCCAGACACTAGGCGGCACGTGCTGACCATCTCAAGCGGATCGTCGGCCCCCAACAGAGCATTGCAGAGGAACGTCGACATCTCAGGGTTCGAAGACGAGTGATTGAGATTGGTCAACGACTGCGCAGTCGTAAACTCTGTGATCAAGTCGAGGAGGTTGATGGAAGAGTCGCTGTACACTGGAGGCAGCGCGGTGAAACACTTCATGATCCATGTAATGAGACGATGTCTTGCGATTTGGCCACGACGCTTTTGCGGCTTGGCGAGCTGGGTGCGAGTCGCGATCAAGAATGCATGGAGCACGTGAGCCATCAGCATTTGAAGACTCTCAGACTTGACGATTGCATCACGACAGGAGCTGATGAAGCTGTGCATAGCTACCACAGCGGCCTCAATGCGGAGAAGCTCGAGAGACGCCTCGCGAGTGTGTAAGATGCTTGTGCGAAGCCACATGTCAGACAGCTTGCGGAGCCAGCCGTGTATCCAGTGTTCATCTCTCACGGTCACAAGACTCCCAATCAGAGTCCAGCCAGCACGTGTGCAGGTCAACCAAATGCTGTCGGCGCAGCCGTCGACAAATTGGCTCTCGATGAGGCGCTCGGCGAGGTTCATGATACTTGACAACATGCTGTGTGATAGTCCCCCGCGTCCATTCTGCTTTTGCTGAAGCACAAAAGCACGGACCACGTGTGCAATCGCGGTAGAATAACCTTGAACTGCGTATAAATCCGTCTTGCTCTTCGTCGAAGACTCTTCATCTCCGCTATCGATTGCGTCGAAACTGTCCTTGAGCAGCATTATCGACGTTTCTCGGAGGCTGGAGAGGCAGTCAAGAAGACAGTGCTTCAATTTGTATGGCAGAGCTGTCATCAGCGACGCCATCGCGACTGCAGCTTGAAATCGAAGGCTCTGCTTCTCGTGGGCTAGTAAGCCGTGAAGCACCTGCAATGCCTCATTCGCGTACACGACCGACGCTTCGCCGAGAGACTGGATCAAGTGGCTTGTTTCGACAAGCACGGAGAGAACCTTGTGGTGGTTGAACGACTCACTATCCACACCGTTTCGACCAATTTGCATGTACACACCGAGGAGCGCGCATTGCTGTCGCTCAGTGAGCGCGAGGTTGACTCCGTGGCGAAGCGCAAAACACACGGCATTGCGGGCACGCGTCAAGTCGGGCAATGAGAGCTGATGGTCGAGGATCGAAATGACAGCGTGGATGATATCTTCAAGTTGAGTCTCAGTGATAAGATCTGCAGGCAGCCGTTCGAACATGCTGCACAACGCGACCGCGTACGACGCCAGAATTCCTCCGTGATGGTGACCCTGGCTTGGCGTCGTAGACAAATACTTGGTCACCACGAGATCCTTGAGGTAGAGAATCACGCTGGCAATACTTGAGAAATCTGCCGAGGCCGGGCCGCCCTTGCGCCTGGTAAGGGACACAGGCAGAGTGAGCGTCGACATACCCGGCATGTGCATGCCCGTCAGCTTGAAGCCCATCGACTTGGATTTTGCGGCAACATTGCTTCCGTCGCTTTCCACCGCACTTGGACTACTGCTAGTTTCACCACCTGTGTCGCCGCTGTGAACTTGGTACGAGCCGATGGTGACAAACTTCGCAAGCACGATGCCGACGACCACTGAGAACTCGCGCCTCGCCTCGGGTGCGGCGTCGTCCATACCCTTGTACGCCGTCTGCATGATCGCCTCGAGCGAGACGCCGTTGACAGCGCCACTGCTACTGCCAGGCCCATTTGAACTACCCGGTCCATTCGATCCTCCGTTTGCGCTGGTACCGTTTGCCGCGCCATTGGCACTAACGCCGCTCGCGACGCCACTGCTGACGTTGCTGCTGATATTCGACGTGTGCGTGGCAAGCACGTGGAGCAAGCCCGCAGCCGCGACGCGCACTTCAGGCGTCTTGTCCTGGAACGTCTTGGTCACGATTTTAAGCGCGTCACCGTGGCAGGCCTTGAGGCGCGAGCTACTGCTACTGTTGTGGAGCATGCGCGCGACGCTCTCGACGAGGCACTGCCGCAGGTAGTAGTCCGCGGCTTTCACGTTCTTGTTCGCAAACGCGACGGCCTCGGGCACGAACTGGCTCGCATCCTGCACCGAGAGCCGCGCGATGACCATCACGAGCGCAGTCTTGACGTACAGCGACGTGTGCTTGCCCATGAAGTGGTCGTTCAGCACGGGCACGGCCGAGTAGTCGTACGCTTTGGCGAGTAACTCGCACAGCAGCGTGAGTACGCACTCCGAGGTCGCGACGCTGGACGAGATGAGCGGGATCGTCATGCCCGAGCTCGCACCGCTCGTGGCGCCGCCGGCGTGCGCGCCACTGTACGCGAGCAGCGCCTGCATGAGCGCCTGGAAGAGCGAGCCGCCGCTACTGCCGCCGCTGCTTACCCTGGTTGTTGTTGTGGTTGAGGTGGTAATCGTCGCCCATCGCTCCTGCAGCGCCAGCAGCTCCTTGAGCAGCCGTTGCTGCAGCTCCTGCTGGTCACCGGCGCTACTTGCGGCGCGGCACTCGTCGATCCACGCGCAGAGCCGCTCCGTGCCTTCAGCCTGCGGCGACGCCATGGTCGTTTCCCTTGCTGGAGCTTGCTTTCCCCCCACCCTCGTTTGCCCCTGGACGTCACGCCACCTGGCGGTTCGTGATTGACCAAACCCACAGGCTTGAATCACTTACAGACCGACCCGTATTTATACAAATGTAGTGTAAATTGAGCAAATGGGTTTTATGGGAACCACAAACCCGACCCGTTTCGTGGGGTTGTTGAGGGCTGTTATGGTCTTGGTTCAGCTTCAAAGACAGCTAGAAGCGGCAAAAGGCAACCATGATGATGCAGTCGACACAGTCGTGGGAGGAGCTGCGGCGCCATGCGCGCACGGCGGAGCGCGAGCTGGAGGACAAGATCGCGGCGTACGCGGCGATCAACCGCGCGACCAAGCGCACGACCGTAGAGTTCGACCCAGGTGTGTGAAAGAGTGGTCGTTGACATGAGAATGTGCCGCGGACTCACGTTGTGCGATGGCTTGCGATAGAGAACCCGCCCGAGGACGCCTCGGAAGAAGGTCAGCTCGCAGTTGACATTGACAAGGCGCTGACAGTGGTGCGTTTCCACGCGGAGGATGTGATGCGTTGTTTGTCAGGTGGAGGTTCATTCGGTGGACGGTTCTGTAGCTCTCGGATGCAATCGATGAAATGAATTCGCACGTGAACGCGTCGTCGAGCAAAGCGCAAGAGGCAGTGCTGCAGCGCTACCGCGAGATCTATTTTGACTTCAAGACCGAGTTCAAGCGCACGATGGTACGGCAGATGCGTGCACTGCTTTTGCTGCTGTGTGGAACCCTAGACGAAAAGCTGATGCGTATATGTGTCCGATCTCTTCAGTCGTCACTCCAGGAAAAGCGCGACTCCCAAAAGCTCTTCGGCAAGCGGTGCGTATATCTTGGCAGCGTGGTTGGTACGGAATTGAAATCTAAGTGAGGGATGCCCCCCGTAGACAAAATGGAGGCACGGAAGACAGCGAGGTCGACTCGTTGCTGAACGAGAGTCGCTCCGTCAACTCGTCACGCCTCATGGCCAACAGCATCATCGAGTACGTGTAGCTTGGAAATGTAGTCATTCTCCATCAGCGAACTCCTAATCGTTCTCTCACTCGTACAGGCAGGCTCTGGAGACCAAGTCGGCCCTGGATAACCAACGCGCTCGCTTCACGTCGTCGCGCAGCAAAGTAGGCGCCGTCTCGAGCTCGTTCGCCGGGATCAACTCGCTCATGGAGCAGATCCGGCGCAAGAAGATACGCAACAACACGATCGTCGCGCTCGTCATTGCCGCCTGCGTCTGCTTCACGCTCTGGTGGACCATTCTCTCCAAATTCTGAGTCCGATTGTCAAATTTTGAGAAAAGCTCAGCACCAGTCTACTAATATATGATATTTCCATCCAAACCTCGTTCTGTGGTTCAAGAGACACAGACGTGAAAAACCTTGAATAGGTTTTTCAAGCGGAACGCATGGCGAGGTTTTTCGCACTGGCGAGTGGCCCTTTGGCTGGTTGACCGAGGTGGATGCGTCCTCGGTCAGGTCTTTCTGTCACCAAGCCAAAAAGCTGCGGGGACTATCTGCTGAACGACAAGCACAAGCGCCAAAGGAAACAATGGGCGATCGCACGGGAATTTCGCTGCTGGTGCGCAACCTAAGCCGCCGTCTGAGGTACGATTATGTCGGCCATAGCCGGACGCGTCGAACGATGCCACTCACGATGTAAAATTCGCGTTGGAAACGGTTTAGACCGGATGACCTTCGCAAGGAGTTCGAGAAGTTTGGCGAAGTGCGCGACGTCTACATCCCGAAAGACTTCCACACGCGGTACGAACACACATGCGACAGATGAGGACCCTGTCGTGTATACGTACGAGTGTGCTCACTTTGATGTTGTCGTGGGTTGCAGTGAGCCGAAGGGATTCGCCTTTGTCGAGTTCAAGGACGAGCGCGAGGCCGACGACGCCCGCCGTGGCGTCGACGGACTGACGCTCGACGGCCGCGAAGTGCGCGTCGTGTTCGCGCAGGAGAAGCGTAAGAGCTCGGACCAGATGCGTGTGCGGTACGTTGTGGGGGTTGAAGGGGTACCATAGATGGATCCGTTTCGACTAATCGCGGGTGGATTTTGACTTTTTCTTACTTTAGTGAGCCGGAGCGTGGTGACCGTGGTGGTCGCAACAAGCGTCGCCGCTCGCGGTACGAAAGCAACTATCTCCCTCGGTTGGATGGGATATCAGGTGTTCTCATACGTTGCTGTTTGGTTTCGAAAGCTCCCGTTCCCGCTCGGGCTCGCGTGGCCGCGGTGGCGACCGCAACCGCCGTCGTGGCGGTGGCGATCGCTCGCGTTCGCGTTCTCGTGACCGCCGCCCTGCTCGCCGCTCGTCGCGCTCGCGCTCGCCGGTCAAGTCGCGCTCGGGCTCGCGTGGTCGCTCGCCGCCGCGCGGCCGTTCGCCTGCCGCTCGCGGTTCCCCGGCGCGTTCGCGCTCCAACTCTGCCCGTCGCTCGCCGCCGCATTCGCCTCGTGGTTCGCCGCGTCGCTCGCCTGCCCGCTCGCCGCGTGGATCCCCGCGCCGCTCCCCGGCTCGCTCGGTCTCGCGCTCGCGCTCGGCGCCGCGCAAGGATGACCGCGCGCGTTCGTTCTCACCCCGCCGCGACAACCGTCGCTCGCCCTCGGGCTCGCCGCGTCGCCGCGGTGACGACGACAATGCTCGCGACTAGAGCAACCCAGAAGAATAGGCTCCAGACCTCCACAGTTATCCTCGGAAGCGACGCTATAGCCGTAGCGGTCGTCTGTCAAGCGTGCGCCGGTGAAGGTCGGGTCGGTGGCGATGAGATGGCGTGGAAGAAGACACGGAATGCAACACAAGTAAGTACGCTCAAGCCTTTGCGAGGCTCTCCTTTCGAGGTGTGTCTTCTCTGTCACAGGAGCATACGCATGCATGAGAGGTGAGATGATGCGCATGGCAAGCCAAGCAAGAAATCCAAACAAACAGAAGCTCTATGCCTGAACAAAGAAGAATACATATATGCGTTCCGTGCGTCGCCTCCTGCTAAAGACCACCAAGAGAGAGAAGGAGCTGGAGAGAAGTGAAGGGCCCCAGACTCCAGCAAGTGGTCCCCGCTCTAGACCAGGCTCCAAGTGCGAGCAAGTGCCTCAATGTGACCACAAGCAGGATGAAGCGATTGAACCGCAAGCAGATAGAAGTGTGAGGCAGAAGCTGAAGTGTAGAGGCTCAAGAAGAAGCATGCAGAGGCAGAATTTCACAAGCACACAACCAGGTGGCGGAGTAGATAGTCGGCTTCAACAAGGAGGCTGTCTTGCTATTAGAGCCAAGCGAAGAGCATGCAAGAAGACTTGGGTTCGGAGATTGGACTCGGAGATCATCGCAAGCGATGAGCAGGTTGCACTTGAAGAGATGGAAGACCCTACACTCACACATCCGTGCAACCTAGCTGCCAGCGAGTCCGGAAGAATACCACCAAAGAAGCTCACGGAGGTGGGCATGAAGCGTGACCACGAGAAATCGCCTTGGCAAGGCACAGCATCCATGCTGGAATCCGGTGCGATGGCAACAGCATCCTTTACAGACATGGCTGCATCTTAAGTTCCTAACACGGGTTTCTAACATCATTTCCTTCACTGCAACAACCCGAGCGTGCGGAACGGTACATGGATCCGTCGGTGTCGCGCAAGCGTTCGCGCAAGGACGGCGCCGCGCCACCGAAAGACCCACGAGACCTTCAACAACAAGAGCAAGAAGTCCAGTGGCGGCGACGCGAGCTGGGCATTCAGGTGGACGCCGCGGATGGTCTTTTGCCGCCGCTGCTGGAGAGCTTCCAGCAGCTCGCCTTGCCGGCGCATGTGCTCCAGTGAGTGTTGTTTTCCTCTTGCATTTGGATGATCTTGTTGGTCTGACGATCTGTCTGTAGGGCGCTTGAAGCGCGTGGTATCACGCAGCCGACGCCCATCCAGATGCAGGCCATCCCAGGCATCCTCACAGAACGCGACGTCGTCGGGTTCGCGGCCACCGGCAGCGGGAAGACGCTGAGCTATCTGCTCCCATGGATACTACGCGTGACCTCGACGCCAGTAATGCAACGCCACGCTGGAAAGGCGGTCACGCCGTCGGCACTAACAATCGTGCCCACACGGGAGCTCATGGACCAAGTGTTCCATGAGCTGCGTGCGTTCTGTGGCGAAATATCTGCTGCGGGGCCGCCGTCCTCCACCGACGCGTCGTTCGCAGCGGTTGGCACGCACTTTACCGTCGCAGCCGTGTGTGGCGGTGTCTCAATGGCGATGCAGATCCAGCAGCTGCGCGACGCCGACAAAGCGAGCGCGCACGGCTTGCAAATGCTTGTGACTACACCGGGACGGCTGCTGCATCTCCTCGAGCAGCGTGTCGTGTCGCTGGCTGCCGTCACGTACGTCGTGCTGGATGAGGTTGACCGCATGCTGGACGCCGAGATGGAGCCGCAGCTGCGTTCTATTCTGCAGGCCTCCAACGAGATCGGCCGCCAGACGCTGCTGTGGTCGGCCACGATGCCCCCGTTCCTAGAGCGGCTCGCGCGCTCGGCTGTGCTCAACCCGATCACCATCTGCGTCGGCATGGGCAGCCAGCGCTCTGGACAAACGTCGCTCCAAGTGACCCAACATGTCATCTTCGCGCGGTTTGCAGAGAAGAAGCACAAGCTGCTTCAAGTACTCAGACAAATCGCCGCGCCGCCCGTGATCGTGTTTTGCAACTCCCACGAAAGCGTCGAGTTCGTCACACGCGTGCTTCGCCAAGAGCAGTTCCACGTCGCCGGCATCCACGGCGACAAGTCCCAGACATTCCGGTTCCAGGTCATGGCCGCGTTCCGCGACGGGTACGTCGACGTGCTGGTCGCGACAGACTTGGCGTCGCGCGGGCTGGACTTTGCCGATGTGGACCACGTGATCCAGTTTGACATGCCGCACACCATCGAGGACTACATCCACCGCTGTGGACGTACGGCGCGGCGCCATGGCTCGACGGGCCACGTGACGGCGTTTCTCACGGAGGACTGTACTATCGCGCCGGAGCTGAGACGGCTACTGAAAGAGACCAAGCAGCCATTGCCGAAAGAGCTGGAGACGCTGTCGCGCTTCCAGGCAAAACCGTAAGTTTTAGAGAATGATCGGAAGCGAGTTGGTACAATGCCATTTAGAAAGCTCGGATGTTTGGATTCGCTCGTGCGTTGGCCTAACCGTACATGCGCGCGGCCGTGCGCGAAACGATGCCCAGGATCTCCTCGATCTCGTCCTCGGCGAATCGCTTCTGCAGGCTCGGGATGAGCGCGACCGACTCCTCGACTTCCTCGGGATTTAAATTAGAGAGACACGCGATTTCGAACTCCTCGAGACGCACTTCCGAGCCGTCGTCGCGCTGGAACGTCAGCGACATGAGCGCTCTGGGAAGTGGGAAAGAGAGAGAGGGAGAGAGAGCAAGGCGTTGACGTCAGATTCCAGCCTTGTGAGGGATCGCACATTCGACCGCCAACGTACTCGCGCAGCTCCGTGACAGAGGCCTGGTTGGCCACGGGGTCCTTGGTGCCGCTGAAGCGCTGCACGTACGAGTACGTCTTCTGGAACACACTATAGAATCCAACAACAACCAGTTAGCCGTGTGGCGAACCCCTCCTCTTTCGTGGACCCGCGTACCCGGTGAGCTGCTTCTCCTGGTTCTCATAGTCGACCTTCTGTTTCTCGAGGATCACGGCCACTTCGGCGTTCGAGAGGCAGGTCTCGTGGCGAAAGTCGTCGCCCAGGTTCAGTTCCGCGGCGTCTTCCGTGTCCATGACATGCTGCGGGTTCGACGCCATGTTTCCCTTTTCCTATCGGTAAATGTGGGGGCCCAATGGAATCACACGTACCGTATTACCCTCGAATATCAATCTATGGTTCAACAGAGGTTTTTAACCTGAATAGTAGCTCAATTGCTTTGGTGCTGCGGACAAGAGCCGCAGAGATTGCGTGGCAATGAAGATCCCGAAGGCCTCGACGAACGCGACCAAGACGCTGCTGCAGCGCCGCGTGCAAGCCGTGCAGCGCCGCCACTTCGCCGCGCCCGGGGGCTCCGGGGGAATCGCCGGTACGTCGCGCTTTGCTGGTTTTAAGGTGACACGTACAACGCCCAATGTCGCCACGAACGTGACAACTCAAAACGAAATGTTCTGTTAAATAGGCAACCGTGTGACGGGCGTCGCGCGCTTCTACAAGAAAGTGAGCGTGACCGAGGTTGAAGGCGAGAGCGATGGAGGCAAGAAGATGTACGCCGTGACGCTGGACGGCAAGACCATCAAGACGCCGATGCGCACGCCGCTGCAGCTGCCCAGCAAGTCGCTCGCGGTCGCGATCGCGCAGGAGTGGGACGCGCAGGAAGACCGCCTCAAGCCAGCGCTCATGCCCATCATGACGCTCGCGTCCACGGTGCTCGACCTCGAGAAGACCGCGAGCAAAGAGGCGCTCGTGGACGAAATGCTCCACTACTTGCACTCAGACACGCTCTGCTACCAGGTCACGGCCGACCAGTCCGAGAAGCTCGCCGTGCTGCAGCACAAAAAGTGGGAGCCCATCCGCAAGTGGTTCGTCGAGCAGTTTGAAGGCGAGCTCGACATCGCGCACGGCTCGATTGGCCGCCTCACGCACGACGAGTCCATGGTCGAGGTCATCCGCGGCGAGCTGCTGAAGGTAAATATGAGTTTCAACACTGTGCACTTCGCTGTTTCCACCGCTAACGCCTTTTTTATCAAATGGAAAGTACTCCGACTACGAGCTCGTGCCGCTCCGCGCGATCACGAAGGAGTGCAAGTCGCTCATCGCGGCCTGGGCGCTCTTCAAGCGACACATCACGGCCAAGGAGGTGCGTACAATTTGCTCAGAACGAGCCAGGATCCCACAGGAGGGTGGAGGGTCCTGACTGGCTGGTATGTACTGCTAGGCGATGGAGCTCACGCGCGTGGAGGAAGAGTTCCAGATCTCCCACTGGGGGCTCGTGGAGGGTGGCCACGACCTTGACCGCGTCAACTGTTCCGTGAACCTCGCGAGCTCGTCGTTCTTCCTGTGGCTCCAGCAGAACCTGCACTAGAGAGGTCTATGGGGATTTTGCCGTTCCCCTCACAGCGAACGAAGAATTGCTTGGTACACAACACTATGCTAGACCTTTTGTAAGCACATGACCCTGGTTTTTGGTTGGTTGTTGTGTTCATACAGCACATCCATACATCACATGCTACATTCTGTCCAGCGTGATCATGAACCAACAAGGACGACATACACTATGCACTAAGTCACGATACTCGATACACATACACTACATCATCCGCCGTGGCTGCTCACATGCGAAGCACGTACGCGAGGTTCGTGGTCAGATCTTTCTCGGGCTTGGTCGCGTCGCTCGGCATGAAGAACTGCTTCCGGAAGAACACGTAGAACACGATCGCACAGCCGATGATGAACGTGCCGCACGAAAGCAGCACGACCAGACCCCGCTTCACGGGCGATCCGTCTGTGCAATGAAACAACACACGAACGGTTAGATTCCGTGGCACAATACCCCCAGCTTAAAGGAAAGCAACACGTACGGGAATCCGTCGTGGCTGGAGACTGACCGCAGCTCGTCGAGCAGCCGTCGCCCACGCACAAGTCGATGCGTTGCGTCGTGAACTTGTCGGCTGCTAGGGTCAGACCGCCCGCGGTCTCGAGACACACCGCAGCGTCGACCGGGAAGCCAACAAAGAGACGATTCTTGGCTGCCGCGACGTCGAGCTGCGTGTTCTTTGCCTGCTCGGCCAGCACGACGCCCTCCTTCATGATGCGACGTACATACTGGCCGTTGATCGCCATCTTCGCCTCCAAGTATTGCGCAAGATCATCCGACAGTGGCGACGTGAAGCCCAGCAGCACGAGATCCCCCGTCGCGCAGAACTTGTTTAGACTGGCCGTGAGTTCGATGAGCAGCTCCGAGTTCATTGACGTGTGCGCCAGCACGACAACACATACATCGAGCAACGCGGACGCGTTCCCCGATTTGAGTCGTGTCCACTCCGAGCCGTTGCGTGGCGCGTCACGCTTGACTTGCCACTGACTGGGCTCGAAGCCGATGCGGTCCTCACCAGCAAACGCGTATCGTTGCTTGAGATCACCTTCAAAGTCTTTGCTCGCGTTCTTGGAAGTGGACACGTTGGGGACGGTCGACGTGCTCGGTGTCGTAACGACGATGAGCTGCGGCTTGGCATCCAGCAGCGCGGACTGCTGACCGTCACGGAAAGTATCGACCACCGTGGCCGACGCCACCGCCTCGCTGTGGAACGCGTGGAAAAAGTTGAAGTGGGTGCTGCTCCCATTCGACTCCAAAGCGACTGCGTGCGACGATGTCGCCAACACGGACAGCGCTAACGCCCAACACACAGATACCGACAGGTGGAGCAAGGTCTTCATGGTCGCAGGCTAAGAGATGGATCGATGGGGTGGAGAAAGTCGAAATGAGCTGCTGCGAGGCTGGACAAGAGTCGCGAGGTCGACCCGAAGAGGGAAAAGTGTAGGTGGAGCAAACCACCACAAGTGTGGGCTGATCCACGGAGCTTTTTGTGGGACTCTTGTGTGAGGTAATGTCGCTATGAAGCGGCGAGGGCGGACCACACCAGGGTAAGCCGCTTGTGCCCATCTTCAACTGCGGGAGCACGGGGTCCGTCGCGAACAACGGAAAGAAAGCACACCGAGTACGGTACTCCAAACCAGAAGGGGAAGTCCCGACGAAGCCCACGAGAATGCAACCGCGGATGCGTTTGGCATTTGCAATGGATCCCCTCGCCTAGGAAAACACACACAAAAAAACGCTTGGACCTGAACTCTTTTCCCGAGTCCGGCTTTCAGCACAATACATGCTCCACGCTGCCACCATACAACGAAGAAGTGCTCACCTCCGGTCGTCGCTCGAACGTCGGAAAGTCACATTACAGGGCACGGAACGCGGCCGGCACATTCGGTGGAAGTGATGCAGGGCGAAGAGACACAACTGTGGCGACTTGGTTTCACTTCCAGCCAATCAGGCGTTTTGAATATGATTTTAACCAATAAGAAAGATGAGAAAGCTCCGCATCGCGAAACGAACATGGATACATGACCTATAAAAGCTGATATCCAGATGAAAAGAGGTAATATATCATTTACTATAGGATATACGGTGATACAGTGCTTCGTTTTTTTGAATTTTGAAGACCGGTGTGGAAAACCTGCAAAAAGCCCGCGCATACAAAGCCACCGCGCCATCACAACACTCGAAGACAGCGATGGCGGACGCGGTACGTCGAGGCACACACCCAGGAGGCTCTGCTCCTCCGCTCCTCCCCCTCCGCCCTCCTCTCCTCTCCCCTCCTCTCCACCCCTGCCCGCTTCATGCTCAGGAGATGACCGCGGAGGCGGCGGGATCAGGGGGTGCTCGCACGATGTGGCGTGATCATGCTGACGTTCTGTCTCGGTCTCTCTCTGTGTCGCCAGACCGACGAGCTCGCGCAGCTGATGCCGCGCACCACGTACGTTGACTTCTCATCTAGAGATGTGGGATATGGGACATGGACTCACGCGAGGGGTGAACTGTGACAGGGCGGCGAATGAGCGCGCGGATGTGAACCTCGACAGTCTGAAGGAGTACATTGCCGCGGCGCAGGTGCGAATTAGTATGAGAGAGAAAGATCGCAAGGGACCGAGTATCTGACGCGACAGCGTGTTGCTTTGATTGTAGAAGGACCCGTCGCTGGGCGTCTCGCAGCGCACGAGCGTCATGATCCGCAGCGACGTGCGCAAAGACGCCGACGGCTTTGAAGACATTGACGATTTCTGGGCCGACGACGACGGCGCTGGCGACAAGGACGACACCGAGGGCGAAGACAGTATGTTATCTGAGGGCGTGGCGTCGTCGGCGAACCTGTCGATGGTCTCGTCGGAAGGCGAGATGGAAGTCCACTTGTCGGGCCTCGACGCGGCCAGCAGCGACGAAGAAAGCGACCGCAATGGCCGCAATTTCGCCCAAGAAGAAACGATGGAACTGGAGTCTCAGACCAGCGAGCGCGGCGGTCAGAAGCGGGACTCCCGGTCTCGGGAGAAGGCGCAGCAGCAGCGGTCAGCGACGGCGGTCGCGAAGGAGACCAGCAAGACCAAGGACGACCGTCAAGCCAGTGAACCGGTCAGAAAGTCGGAGACGCCGCCGGCACGCAAGGCCAAGTCCCGCTCGCCTCGCCCGCCGGTCTACGACAATGATGACGTCGACTTTTCCTTTGGAGACGCAGGAAGCCCGCCGCCGAGCCCAGGCAGCAGCACGCCGCCACGTGGATCGTCGACGCCTCCGAAGAGAAGGGACACAGGAAAGCAGGCATCGCCGGCATTGAGCAGCAAGTCTGCGCAGAAGCAGAAGAAGCGCCGTGAGAACCGTGACTCCTTTGGTGGTGACGATGCGGGCTTTGACAACGTGGGCTCGCCGTTCTCGATCCACGACGCGGTGCTCACACCGCTGTCCAACGCCAGCGAGAAGAATCTAACCTCCATCAAGCCGTTCTCAGCGAACTCCTCGGCGAACTCTCCGAACATTCGCATCCAGCTGTTCAAGCCGGGCAAGAAGAGCGCCGATGCGTGGGATGGCGACAATATCACCAAGCGCGTGAAGAAGACCAAGCCTGTGGCCGTGACCAAAGCCGCAGCGCCGAAGGCCAAGACGCGCAAGTACACGTATAAATCGACGCCTGCAAGTGAAGCTTCTTTCGAAGAGGAACAGACCGACCACGACGACGGGTCTTTCATGGTTACGAGCGGCTTTGCGAGTGACGAGAATGACAGTGATTGGGACCAGAACAGGAGCATGAACGTGAGCAAGGTCCGAAATGGCCGTGAAGGAGACTTGTCGTTTGCCGACGAGATCCTGAAGGAGGCCGGATCGGAACAAGGAGGACTGCGTCGCTCTAACCGCAAGCGCTACAAGCCGCTGGCATGGTACAAGGGCGAACATTACGTGTACGAGCGACGCCAGTCAGGTGTTGGTCTCGTGATCCCCACTGTTGCTGCTATCGAGCGGCTAGGCGCGATGACGCCGACGAAAAAGAATCGCCCAATGACGAAGAAACCCACGCGCGCTCCGCGGAACCAGAAGCCACTTCCCCGCGATGTGCTCCCCAAGGATCTTGTGGTCGATGACGGTGAATGGGCCGAGCTGTGGGACGTGTCGGCGAGCACGATCAACAAGATGAACGTTGTATGCCGCTCCGAAGAGATCGAGCACCGGGAGCTGCCCGGCGTCGACGATTTGCCCCCAGGTACAGCCGGCCAGAGTTTCAACTTGCGGAACCCGACGCCTTTCTCGCGCTGGATTTCCGGCAGCTTGGGCCTGCCTCCAGGTGCGGCCAAGGAGGCTGAAAGTGTGGGGGACGCCGTCCAGGTCTTTTTTGTGACGGGCGGTCAGCCCCAGGCACTCGAAGTCGCCTTCGGTCCGGCGGAGGACGGCGTGTACGACCCGAAGAACGCCACGCGGTTTATGCTCAAGCCCGGCGACGAGTTTTATATCCCGGCGCAGAACGCGTACTATTTAAAAAACCACTCGCCGACTTCGGCGAGCGAGCTCCACTTCATGATCCTCAAGCCCGACGTGCGGACACGGAGCCCAAGCGCGACGCCTCGCTCGGAGCGAGCCGGAGAAACGTCTCCGGACACCACCACACCGGCCAAGCGCAAGCGAGGGGAAGAGATCTAAGCTGTCTTCACTGATGATGCGTTCTTTGTGAAATCTCGACGGCACCATGGCACGTGCATGTATCCTCCGCAGTTTTGCAAGCATCGCCTTTTGACAGCCCAGTTTGTCCGTAATGAAGACGATGATTCCAATCGAAGCTGTTCTCCATGTTGTATTTTGATTTCGTTGGTGCGTGAGCGTCGCCCCCTGGCCGGGTATTCTATCTACCCGTGTGGCGCGGTCTCCGAAGATGGTGGCTGCTATAAAAATACAGAAGTGCAAACAGATTCTACCCTAAGAGACTATCAAATAAATGGGCGCGCGGTCCGTCGTCGGATGCAAGCGGCCTTCCCTCAAAACTTCTAGTTGGCGCTAGACCGCAGCTCCGCGAGCTGCGCGCGCGTGAGCCGCAGGTCTAGGTTGCTGCCCCAGCCACACATCTGCTCGAACGAGTCGTGCGTGAGCTCGACTTGCTGGACGATCTCCTCGGTCGTCGGATGTTCGACAAACTTGAGTGTCTTGGCGAAGGTGAAAGGCACGTGGTCCGCGGCCGAGTGGCAGGCGTCACGCTCGGCCATTGAGTCGCCGACCGAAACAAAGTTAAAGTAAGACTCGGGCATCTCCAGCTCGTCTTGGGCCTCTTCATCTTCCTGTGCGTGGCTGCCAAAGCACTTGCGCGCGATGAGCTGCATGACTTCGTGCTTCCACGAGCTCGAGTCGCCGCCAAGCCCAAATGTCTGTTCGTACCAGCTGCGCGCCGACACGATGTGGATGTCTGCCATCTCGAGAATGGCCTGGACGCCCGGCAGGTACAGCGCGCATGAGAGCTCGACCCAGCCGTATTCAGCGGCCGTGACGACGAACACAGGACCGTAGGACACGGCCTTGCGCAGCAGGCGCGTGATGTTGTCGGCAATGAGCTGCAGGATCTGCTGCTGGTCCTTGGAGAGCGGGATTTGCTGGCCGCGGAACTTGGGCAGCAGGTCTTCGGCGTGGAGCCACGAACTCGGGCAGAGCGTGTCGTCCCAGTCGAACACAACGACCGTGCGGTCGCGCAGCGGGTTCGTGGCTGCACGCTTCTTGGTAGCGTGGTGGGTCGGCACGTGCGCGTGGTGGTGCATGTGATGGGTCCGGTGGTGGTGGTGGTGCGCGTGGTGGTGGTAGCTGGTCTCGCTGGGCATGCTGTCGACTGTCGTGGAGAACGCCATGGTGATTCTATGTGTGTGCGGATGTGTGGACCGTCTTAGTCGAAGAGGTCTGGGCGATGCAGTGACGATCGCTCAATGCTTTCTGGAATCCTGCTCGTCTGCTCCGGACAAGCCTGTCTGGATTCCTTGGATCTCTGGATGGCCGGGGAGGCGTTGCTGGACGGAGGCAAGCACGCACCAACAGTGGATCCACGCAAGCACGTTCTTCTCAACGGCCGAGAGTTAGAGTGGCGAGCGGCGACGGTCGGTTATTCGACGAGCTGCTCAGGGTTGTTGCGGCTCCGGATTTTCCCCGTCGCTGGATTGGCACACAACCGACAAAGTCCCCACCCACAGCCCTTGTGTGCGTACGCAAGAATGCCTTTAGCGTTTCGCGCCGGCCTGCTGTTTGTGTGTGCGAGGGCTGGGTGCGCGATGGTAGCGGTTGGGTGTTGCAGCCGTTGCTTTGCTTTGCGCGGGGAGAATGGGAATGTGTGGGATCTCTAACGTTAGGGCAGGAGTCGCCTGAGTCGTGTTCGAAATGCCGCATAGTTTGCTTGCGCGGGTCTCTCCCATACTGTAGGCAAGCGACTCGCACGTCACACGAGAAGCTGTGCAATGTGTGGAAAAAAGTTACTCGGAGCCCTACACCTTTATGGAGTTGTGCCCTAAACCTTCGAGAGACACACCCACCGCGCGTGCAGCAAGCGACACCACGACCCCGAACCACTGGCTGGAGCTGTGAGCTTCTTTTCGCTTCAAACTGACCACAACATGACCGTCAGGCGGGGGTACAATTCTCTACTGTACACGGAGCAGACGCTTGCGTACCCTGGCGCCACCTCCACCACGGTTCACAATCCCATGAGGGAGAAGCAAGTGAATAGGGATCCGGATGCCGACCGAAATATCCGGATAATACAGAAAATTGTCACAAACACATGGGTGGCTTCACAATTTCGTGATCTTTTTCTCCAGGTGGCAGTCGCATTTTTGAATCCCCAATCCTTTTTTCTCCTTTGAGTTTCCAGCGATCAGGATCCAGACGACCCTCCAGTTGTCGAGTTGTGCTGACGAGCTTCTCCCAGTTGTCGGGTGCTCGTGACGTTGCTGGCAATATGCTGCACAAGATCACACATTCTGGATGTGCGGCGATGCACACAGTCTCTTCGTTCTTGATGGATCCTTCCACTGTCAATCGATGGTGTTCCTTGCGCGCCAAAAACGATACGGGCTCGGGAATCACGACTCTTCATGCTCCAGACTCAAAGAGGCTTGCAGTGCAAGGTGCTCACTTCCAAAACGGAGTGAGTTGGCAGAAAGGGGGCATAATTGCCTGGAACACAGTGCGAGATGTCAACTCAGCGCTCCTTGCGCTTTGACTCTGAAGCTGGAACGGTTGCTCACAAGGCACATGTTTCCATTCGGGATTCTGAATATGGGGTGACCCGAATGCTCGTGTGCTCGCAAGAGCTTTTCTCTTCTTGTTTTACAGCAGGGCTGGGAACGCAACCCTCAAGGTTTCCGCGGAGGTCCCTCGGATTGTTCTGCCGCAGCAGGCTGTCGTGGCTGAGGTCTGCGAGTGATTGGGTTCCAGATCGTTCGGAGCGTTCCCGCGATCAATGTGACTTGGGAACATCCAGAGTCAAGTGTGTAACCGTACAAAAGCGCGGAACGTCCGTCGCGCCATCGCTCTTTTTGCTCCGGAAGTCGGAAGAACAAGAACAGAGTCAGGAAAACCTGTCAGGAAGACCTGGATGGCGGATGGTCGGACTGCCAAGTCCGTTCGATGGCATGTGCCATCCACACCCATGGCATTTGCCATGGGCAAGCGTCCACTCAACTTTGCCTCCACGCCCTTTCGAACTTCAGCCCGGGTGTGACTCACAACGGTACTTTTGTCAAACGGTCGACGCGAAACCATTGAGTATCACATTTGACAGGGAAATCCACACGGAGTGATGGTCGTCTTTCAAGTTCAACACCTGGCGCTCTCCCATCTCCATGTTCCTGCATCAATCATAATAGTCCATTGGGCCCCCGCTGACGCTACTGTATCTCCTATGTTGAAGCTCACGTGCGCGGCGTCGGGGTCACTGTGCCCTCTTCCTCCTGTTGCTCTTCCTCGTCGTCGTCGTCGTCCACCAGCGGGAAACAGAACTGCGCGTGGCGCGTGAACACAACGCGCTCGGGTTTGACGAGCCCTTGCACCGTGAGCAGCTGCGCAACGTTGAGCGCCGCGGCGTCGCTGTCGAGCTGCAGCTGCGCTTGGAGCACACGCAGCGCCGCGTCGGTGGAGAACCACTCGCGCGGGTCCGACGATCGCCACGCGGACAGCCACTGGCGCAGCTGCGCGACCAACGAAAGCGTGATCGCGTCGTCCTCGCGGTCCTCGCGCTCTTCTTGCAGCGCGGCCTCGAGCCGCTTGGCAACCAGGCGGAGGTGCGCGTGCGTCGCCGGCGCATCACTCGAGGGCTTTGGATCCCCCGGCATGGCCATCTTAAATGTGGTCGTCGGCAGGCTCATGCGCATGTGTGGGTTGAACAGCATCGACGTCTTGAGGTACTCGCGCACGTCCGGCAAGTGGCCGTACTCGGCCTGCAAGAACGCGAGGCTCTGCCGCCAGAAGCGCGGGTGGTACGCGTGGCTGTTGCTGCTGCCGTTGGCGGCGTTGCCGTGTGAGCGCAGACACCACAGCAGCAGCGCGAGCTGGTACGCACGCATGGTATGGGCCCGGGGCGAATACCCGCGGTGCAGCACGTCGAGCTCCAACGTATTCGGCTCGATGATCAGATTCCCCAAGCCATTGACCAGCACTGTCTTGCCTACGGACGCATACGACTGCGCTTTGGGCGTCTTGGGGGGCAGCTTCGTGACCATGTCGGACGCGTTCACGAACGCAAACGTCGCTGGCATAACGTGTGCGTACCGCTTCTGGAACGCGTGGTTGCCCACGCGCGGGCAGCCAAAGGTCGTGCAGGCCACGTTCGAGATCCGCTGGCGCGCGACGAGATCGAACGCGCACAGCACAGCGAGTGCGCCGCCGAGGCTGTGGCCCGTCACCACAATCGGCCGCGCGTCGCTCGCGTAGAGGCTGCGGACGCGGTCGAGCACGTGGGTTGCGACCGACAAGTACGCTGCGTAGAAGCCCGAGTGCACTTTTGGGTCGTTGCGTTTACACAAGAGCCGGTGCCACAGCGTGCGCGCCGTGTGTGCGTGGGCCTGTGTAGCCGCCTGCGGCGACGTTGGTCGTACCGACGGCACCTTGGTGAGATCGAGCTGTTTGGCCACGAGGTGGAGCGTCATGGCCGACTGGAGGTCGGTCTGCGCGTTCTTCTTGCTGGACGTGCCGCGGAACGTGACCACGATCTTGGTCTCGCTCTCCAGCACGAGGCAGTGCGTGTCCGTGGCGGCATCGTGGACGACCTCGACGATTTGGTACGCCGGATCGCCCACCAACGCCTGCATCGACTCGAGCTCCTGGTCGTAGTTGCGGTTCCCGCGCGCGTACACGAGCTGCGCAAAGTTGAAGGCCTCAATCTGGTGTTCCAAGATAAATTCGCTCGCGTCGGCGTGGCCCACGTGGCGCAGGTCACGGTACGCGGTCTTCTGGAGCGCCTCGGCCTGCGAGACAAAGTACTTGACGCGCGCCGCGTTCGCGTTTGCGTTCGCGACTTTGGGGGGACGCCGCGCGCGCCAGGCGTGGGGGACCACCTGCGCGTCGACGGGGAGCGCACAATACATCGCCGAGAGCAGCCACAGTGCGAGGCTCAGTCGGAACCCGAGCTGCATCTGGACGGAGCCAACATGGACGATGGGCAGTCGCGGTTGGTCGAGGTGTAGCGGGTCCACCGTGTGGTACAAGGGCACGGCCCAGGCCGCGACGTGGCCGCTCACGGTGATGGTCAGGATCGTGTTGCGGAAATTGATGACCAACACACGGAACTCGGTGTACCGCCGCGCAAAGTCGCTGATGAAGATGTGGCGGAAGAGGCGGTGCGTAAAGTAACACTTTGCCAGCGCCAGCGCCAGCAAGAGCGCGTCCAAGGCGCTGAGCAGCAGCGCGTCGCGCAGCACGTGGCGCGCCTCGATGTCTTTGCGCGCGATCCACTGCACGCGGAGCGGCGTGATGAGGTTCGCGGCCGGGAGGAAATCGAACACGACGTCGCTGTGCCACGTGAGCACGAGCCGCACGGCCACGTAGAGCCCACAGGTGGCGTTGAGCGCGAACGAGAGCCGCCGCGAGTGCTGCAGCAGCCGCGCTTGGCGCGTGTGCTGGCCGGCCTCGCGCGACGACAGGATGGCTTCGGCGAAATGGTCGGTCAAGTACGAGAGCGTCACGTAGAGACTGCTGGCCAAGAGCGCGTTCGCAAACGACAAAAGCTGGCGCCCGTGTCGCGCGTTGGGTCGGTAGCTCTTGAGCATGTCGGCCGAGAACGTGATCGCACTCACGATGGCCGCGAGCGCTACGAGATTCGCGAGCACGAGCTGCACGGGCTGGCGCTTGTCGTGGCGCAGCGTGTACCGCAGAAACAGGCAACTCGTGACTACCACGAGCAGCTGGATCGCGGCCTCGGCGCCGTCGCCAGGGCTCACTTCAAAGGCCTTTGGGGATACTGGCAGCGGCCGGTCCGGTTCGATCCAGACCGTCCAGACCGTCTGCACCACGGGGCCGAGCAACATGACGAGCGTGGCAAAGAACACGAGCGCCGCGACCTCGTGCGAGCGGAAGCTGCCGAGCTTGAGATGCGATTCGGATCGGAGTTGCGTCGTGTTGGCGCGGAGGATCTTGCGCCGGAACGAAGCGCGCTGCCTCCCAGTCGCGACGGCGGCCGAGAGGCGCGCGGCCTGTGGGCGCAGCCGCTGCAACGCCTGACGCGGCTCGCGCACAAAGGCCCGGATGCTCTGGCGCGTGGTTCTTCGCGGCACGCGCTGCGTCGGCGACGCTGAGGTATCCAATGCCAGTCGAGGCGCTGGCTCCATGCCTCCGTACAGCGGAGGCTCCACCACCGCAACACGCACCGCCTCTGGCGACGCGATGCCACCATCGGGCCGGTCCGGTGTCGACGTGTTGGAGTGCATCACGTCATGAAGCCTGACGTCGCCTTCCATCGCCTCCGGATCGACCTTCGCGAACGCCTGTTCGCGTTCTCGCGCTGTCGCAATGTGATCGACTCTACTACTGTGCTCTATCGGAGCCCTCTAAGTTTAGCCCATGGCTACACTCTGGTCCTGGAGACGCTGAGGCATCCGACACCGGTCGATACACTGGCGGTGAGCCTTCGTCGAGCCGAGGCTCTACCACCACAACACCCACTGCCTCGGGCGATGTGACCGCGTCGTGGGCTAGCGACGACGTGGTACCGCGGCCGCAATCACCACAACTACCACCCACACTGGCCACTTCTCTGGGCTTGTCCATCTCTTCACGAGGCCGTGGGGCATCCACCATCGCCGCCAACTAGGGTTTAATACTCGTCCATCAGTCCGCTCCCAAACCTTCTGGATAAACACTTTTTGGTCCAAAAGTGGTTTTCTCACCAACTCTACCATTCCCAGGTGCCGTTCCCAGGTGACGGGAGGTCACAGACACCAGCCGTCGCCTCTCGCCACAACCGCACTGCGCCTCCTGCTGGAGCATGGCGACGCTGACGCTCGCGTGCGGGGTTTTCTGCACGAACACGCTGCTTTTCACCGTGGAGATCGCGCGCGACGACACGGTCGGCGCCCTGTAGAAGCTCATCTTCTCCGAGCTGCCGGGCGAGGTGCTCGACGGCTACCGCGCG
>JAADXJ010000132.1:0-40756 GCA_023337735.1 Pythium biforme | reverse complement strand
CTACATGCGTCCCATCTTCAGCGGCGCCACCAAGGACTCGAACAACGACCACAAGATCCAGTGGTGGATCGACAAGTGGGGCACCGAGAAGCAGGACATCGAGGCCCACGAGGGCGGCCAGCGACTTCTCATGGTCGAGGAAGGCGCCGCGAACGGTGCGGTGTCCCCTTCCTCGGCGGGCGCGGAAGGCCTGCCGCCGACGGACAAGCTCTTCTACTTTTACGAGAACGGCACCAACACGTACAGCAACTAGGTGGTGTGCAGGCAGCTTTATATGTACCGGTATCTCCAAATGCTGTGCATGCAAACGTCAGTAAACACATACTAGTGGTGGATTGGATCCGAATGAGATCGTACGGTGCTTGAGTTGTCACAGTGGTCGTACCTACGCCGTAGGTGCTGTCAATGGTCGTGGGTGGCTTCTTGCTTCTCGAGTTGCTGGCCACTAGAGTGAGGATCTCACAACTCGGCTAACAGTCTATGTGGTATGTCGACGAGCGGCATGTTGAAAGTGGTCTGTGGTTCTATTGTTTTACAGTTGCTTTGTACACTGGGTATTATCAGTTCCCGTTTGTTCTTCACCTCTGTCTTTCCCAATGCTCAGTTGATACTGTGGAGCTCCGCGGCGGCCATGTCGGCCAAGTCCAAAAGCTCAAGCGGGTCGAGTCCGCCCATGTCCTCGAGGAAACTGAGGTCCTCGTCCGCGTCGTCGCCCTGTGCCTCCTCATCGGATACCGTGGCAGTGGATGAGCCATCTTCTGACGCTGCCTGATGGCCGACGCTGCCTTCCTGGTGGTCGGCAGGCTGTTTGTTCAAAGGAATCACGTCTGCTTTTGTCTCCGCGACCTCGATCGTGTCCGCGAGGACCACTGGGTCGGTCTCTGTAATCATTCCAGCAGTGTCCATCGATGTCAATACCACTGTAGCATCGGCCAGACGATCCGCATCAGCTTCTTCCATCTCGCTCGCGGCAATCTTGACGAGTGGAATCGCATCGATGGCCGCGTTGGCGTCGAGCGAAACCACCGCCGCGTGATCGATCATAGTCGTTCCACCGTCATCCGCCAAAGGCACCGACTCGATTGGTGAGTCGTCCCTGGTCGGGGCTTGTCCAGCCGCCAAGTCGTTGTCGTCGGCACTGTGCTGCTCGACGTGCTCTTCCAGGATCGCCAAGTCGACTTCAACGCTCTGCTCAATCGCCACCGGCACCTCCTCACGCACCACAACATCGTCCTGAATCGACCGCTCAGCACTGGTGACGCTTTCGTCGTCCCCACCACGCACAGGTTTCGTCTCCACACTCGGTTCTGCCATCACAGCGGCAGGTTCGTCCGTCGACTCGACAGTGGCAGTAACCTCATACTCCTCCTCTTCGTTGGCTTCCACCTCGGAGTTCGACCGCGCAGCGTCTTCTACCATGAACGCCTCGTCGACAGCCACGGCATTGTCCACATCGAGGGCAGGTTTGACGTTGTCGAAAGGTTCCTCGGCACCCGGGGTCGTCGTTCCTTGGGCATCACCGTCGCTACCCTCGGCGTCTGCATTCAGGTCAGAGTAGGAAAGATCCAGTCCGGCTTGTTCGATGACAACTTCGACAGGCGCGGCATCCGAGTCAGAATGCTTGGCATCGGTCTCCTCGTGGCTGCCATCAACTCCATCGGTGACATCACTGGCGACCTCGTCTGACGATGGTACCTCGTACGCGGCCGTACTCACCGAGCTGGCGTCTTCATCTTCATTGGTGTCGTGAGGCTCCGCAAGCGCCTTGGACGCCTTCGCAGCGTTGGTCAACGCATCAACGACCTTGGAGCCATCAGTAGGCGGCACATCTACGGAGAGCGACGCCGCTGTGCCTTCTTCGTTGTACATCTCGACGAGCAGCGTCCACTGGTCCACCGCAGCCACAGCCACCATTTGGTAGGCGTCTCGGAGGTGCTTGAATGCCAACGCAGCGTACTCGCCGGTGACTTCAATCGCTGGCTTGCCGTGCGACTCGTACACTTTCGGCCATGGCATCTCCGGCATACGGGTCACCACTTCGGTGTAGGCTTGTTTGGCATGCTCGACGCCCACAAGAGCATACTCCTTGCCAGTGACGAACGCGGGCTTCGCATACGACCCATAGTACTCGCTGTATGGAACATCTGGGAGGTACTGGTCGACGAAGTGGAGCCACGCGGGCTCGGCGACCGTTCGGCTGAAGGGAACGAGCTTGACCAACTCGAGGGCATGGCCCACGGACGGTTCGTCGAACATGGTCGCCTCCCGCCGTCTCCACTGCTCACAAAAGCACGCCCTCGACTCGACGCGTTGCACGTACTCAGTGAGATGGGATATCTGGAACGACGCGACCTCTTGCGAGAGCGACTGGCACTCCTCCACCCCCGTGATGACGCCTTCGTGAAGCGCAGGGTCCTGCTGGCACTGCGAGTGGTCCAACGCGACAAGTCCACCAAGCAGCACGAGCGTCACGGCCACGCGAATGAGAATCAGCTTCAGCAGCAAGACCACGAACCGGCCAAAGCAGCCGCGCGCCTTTGACTTCTTCGCTGCCGTCGTCGAATTGCTCGAGAGATTTCCCACGGTCTTGGCGCCAGCAGTAGCAGCGGTCGAGCTCTGCTGCTCCAGGACCGCGAGGTTCTGCTCGAGGCGCTTGATGCTGAGCGCGCCGTACTTCTTCTTCAACAAAGAGACCAGCTCGCGTTCCTTGCCCGTGTACATTTTCACGAGCTCTGGGACATTCTTGACGTGGTCTGGCTGATGTTTCCGGTAAAACTCGAGGAGCAGGCCTTCCAACGTCACTGGCAGTGCAGCGTTCAGCTTCGGCGTGGAGGGCGTGGAACTACTCATCGATAGAACTCGCGGCGGCTGTATCGCTGGGGGACCGTGCGGGGGCAGCGCCATCACGTTCGTCGGTGGCGGTGGCGGCGGCCGCTGCGGAGACACTCGTTGACGAAGCACGCTCGCGTTCCGAGCTGGCGATCGTTCGCTTGGAGGTGGCGCCCGAGGAGGGCTTGGCGCGCGCCGCGGTGGAGATGACGCTGCCTTCGTAGTCGGTGACTGAGGCGCCAACGGTGGCGGTGGCATCAGCGTAGGAGGAGCCGTCACGGACACTTGCGGTGGAGGCAACATTGCTGGAGCCATTTCTTCCTGAAACACTTCATCAAAGGAAAACGGAAGCGGCGGCCCACGGCGGGCACTGTTTGGTGAGACCTTTTGCGACGGCGGTGGCGGTGCAAGAGGTTGCGGCCCCGCGATCTCCGTCGTCGCACGAGATGTTAACAAAGGAGCGGTGCTGGTCGTATCGTATTCATCGAATGCCGTTGGTGGCGGCATGTGCAGCGGCTGCTCTGGTGTGGCATCCACGGATTGTCCGGCAAATTCCGTGCCCACTGTCGGTCGCGTCGGTGCCGTAGTCCACGTCTCAACCGACTCCGCAGTGAGACCAGGGTTGGCCTCTGTGGCTGAAGCTGGAGCGGCGTATACCGGCGAAGGCGCTAGCCCGCGAGGCGTTGGTGGTGCTCTTATCGCTGCCGGTTCTGGTTCCTGTGGCGGAAAATCATTCTCGACTGCGGCGGAAGGCTTCGATGCGTTCTCGAACGTCCGCTTGAGCTCTGCAACTTTTTGTGCGCCGTATTTCTTGGTGAGGTCCGCCAATAGCTTCGCTTCTTCACCCTGATACCGTCGCGAGTATCCTTCGACCATGCGCAGCTTGGTCTTGTCCACGGTCGTGAAGAATTCGACCAGCGACACCTTCAGCGCCTCTTTGGACAACCGCACACCCCCCTTCGACGGCGTTGTGGACGCCTACCCAGTTCGAACAAACAACGATCAGTCAGCTCAGCACATCAAAACGCACGATGCGTTGAAACCTCATATCTACCTTGTGCTTCGGGGTCTTGGGCTTGTGGAACGGTTTGAACACCTGCTCGGCCGGCACAAACTGCTCTTCCTGTCCGGGGACGTGGTCAGGAACTGGATGGGTGTGCCCATTTGGCACATTCCCATTTTGACCCTTCGGCTTGGACGATGACGGAGGCGTCGAATTTCGCTCCGAGCCCGAGTGGAAGCCACTCATACTGAACGCTGGTGGGCCAAGAGGCGCGGGCGGCGTCATCATGAAGGCCTGGTCGGCAGCAGCAGTCTGCGCGGCCTCACTGACGCGCGGCTGCTGTCTCGCGTTCGACAGCGCCTGTGGCGTCACGGGTGTGAGCACATTGTGGTCCGTCGTCACGGGCGCGGCGATCACCGACCGCGACAACGGCGAAATGATATCCGAGAGACGCGGATGGACCCGAAACATGGGCGGCGGCACCTCGATCTGCGGCTGCACGCCCTTTTTCGCATCCTGCAGGCTCCACGAGGCATTCAGTTTCGCGACAGGCGACATCGGCACGGCCGGTGGCTCCACGGCTGCATACGTCGCGTGGTGGTCGTAATAGTCTTGACCTCCCTTGTTGTACTGCGCGGGTTGTTCCGTCCATTCGCCTGGTGGAGTTACAGTGTCCTCGGTCGGCATCGAACTCGGGTCTTGCTGATACTGCTGAAAGTGCTCCTGTCCTCCATAGTAGCCGGTGGTCTGGTCAGACCATGTACCAACCGACGGCATCGACGTGGGGTCTTGGGCATCTTGGTAGTATCCTTGCGACTGGTAGTAGGCTATCTGTTCTTCTGTCCACTCGGCCGGCGACGTGTCATGGCCATTCACAGGCGCGGACGCATCGGCGGCCTGACCATAGCTGTCGCCTACGCCATCGGACGACTGCTGTTGCGAGCGCGAGAACTGTCGACCGCCAGAATTGGACGGCGGTGGCGTGACGTACGCACTCGCAGGAAGACTATTGGGGAGAGATTCGTCCGGGTAGTCGTTGTAAACTGAGGTGCCGTCACGCTCCCCCCATTGCGCCTGATCCGGGTGAAGTGGGAGTTGCTGCTGCGTGTCGTTCCTGGAATATGATGCCGGAGGCTGACTGGTCATTGCGTGGTGCAGCTCGGCGACCTCCGACTTGAGTGCTTGAATCATGTGCTGCTGCTCTTCCAGCTCCCGTCGCTCGCGTTCGCGCTCGCTCTCGACTTCCGTGAGCGTCTTTTCCAGCGTGGTCACATGGACCGTCGACCGCGAGAGCTCTTCGTGGCGCTGCTTGCGGATCTTCTCGAGCTGCACGCGCAGCAACGCCTCCGACCGCTGCAGTTCGCGGATGTAGCCCATCAGGCAGTCCACCGCGTTCTTCGTGGGCAGCAGCGCCGACGCCATTTGAGGGCCGCTCATCGATCGCGACGCCGCAAACTTGGAACGCGCGAGCGACGACGTCGACTGGTCTAGCCTTGAAGGCGACGATCGCAGCGCCGACCGTGCCATCGTCGTATGCCCATCGACGGGCGATGGAGCTGAAGCCTGGGCATCTCCATTTGATACGAGCATCCCCGAGTCCAATGCACCGCTACCACCACCGGCGCCGCTCTCTCGACGCGCGCTTCTCGCCGAGGACGGACCGCCGCCCACGCCCGTGAGGCTCGCGATGGACATGTACCCAGAGAGGCTCAGCCGCACGCGCTGCGTGGCGCTGAGTCCTCCTTCTTCGCTCTCGTAAGTCGAAAGACCCAGTGGTGTCTTGGGCGAGCGTGTCAGTCGCTTCTGCCGCTTCGGATCGCGCGGCGACAGCGGCAGCATTCCATCCGCTCCCACTACTTCGTGGGCGTTGCTGGTACGCGGCGGCGGTGTCATGGGCCCACTGGCCACCAACTGGTTCTCAACGCCGCCGTTTGCGGTTTGCATCGGCGGCTCGTTGACTTCCTCCGCCGGCGCGGACTCGTGCACTAGCGCCTGCAATGCCCGAAACGCCGGGTCGAGTGGGTCCATCACGTCGGCCGACCGCTTGCGCTGGCGAAGCGACGTCTCGGGCTGTACGTTTGGATCCATTCACAAAGGGGTAAGTGCTTCCATCAGCCTCTGGTGACCATATCCATCGCATCCAAACGCCACGTACGCTAAGCGATGTAAGCGGCACCCGCTCGCGCGCCGTCTTCGGGGGACTGGCTTTCTTATTCGTCGCACTCACCTTATTCCCAGAGAGTATATCTCCACTGGGTCCTGCATCCCGTGAGCCGTGTCGCGACCGTAGCGGCGTGCCGTTAGTACTCGTTGGTCGTTGGGTTCCGTTGGCCGTTGGAGCCGTCGCGCGCGGGGACTGGCCACCGCTTCTCCGTCGTGTCGCGGAAGCTGGCGGCGGCGGCGGCGTCATCGCGGCGTGATTCCCCGCGAGCGTCGCGATCGTGCGGCCGCTGCCACGCCTGAGAAACGTCGTTGGTGTTGTCGTCGTCGGTGGTGGTGCGCCGTGGTGCAGCTCGTGGAGTGCGAGCTGCGGCGGCGACACGTGCGTTTCCGCGCCGTGGGGCGGCGAGCCGCGGCGTGTCGCGGGCGCGGCGTTTGTAGAGGGCGCTGGGCGGCGCAGGCCGAAGGGCGCGGTCCCCGCACCTGTAGCAGCCCCTCCACCGCCACCAGGGCCGCGCTTGGCCGCCATCGAGGGCGCCTGCAGGCGGCTAGCGGGCGGTCCCCGCTCCATCATGTTGCGGCGGTTGTTGTTGGTCAGGACGGGGAATACGGTATTAGATTAGAGGGGCGTTGGACATTCCGACACGTGTGATGGGGAGAAAAACCAACGACCGGGCGAAAACGGTTGTAAAGAAAGAGAACCGTCGTCGTGTTGTTAAGTACGAATGAACTGACTAGATACCGGTATGGAAACCTCGTGCGAGTGGCCTCGTGTGGTCTGCGCCCTTTCAAGATCAGAGAATAACCATGGCGAAAGCAAACGGTGTGGGAATACAAGAAGTACGGTGCACTCGTCCTTGTCATAATACGCAGTGTGGGTGTGTCTGTGTCTGCTTGGGGGGGTCCTAGCAATAGCTGTGCTGGTGCGCATTTGTGGGTCGGTGGGTCGATTTCCTCCGATGGTGGACCCGCATCACCGAAGTTAGTTCTGCGCGATGGGCACGTCGTGCACGCCGAGCCGCGAGACGCGGCGCGAAAACTCGTCCTGGACTTCCTCTTCGCTCGTGCCGAGGCGGTTGATGGCCTTGACGCGCTGCAGCTGCTCGCGCCTGAAGCCGAACATGAACTCGACCTTGGTCACGGGCTGCAGGCTGTGGGGCACGCCGCTGTAGCGGCGGATCTCCTCGAACCGCTCAATGTCGAGGTCCGAGATGCCGAGCTTTTTCATGCCTTTCTCTTTCTTGAGGATGTCAGTGTTGACGCCCAGCCGCTCGAGCGCGTGCGGACTGATCTCGTGGGTGCCGATCGTCAGCCGGCGCCGCGACGGCGAGATGTTCTGCTTGTTGAGCATGGTCGTGCTCCGCGGCGAGTACAGTACACGCGGCGAGAGCTCCGACGCGCCCTCAGTGCCTTGTGTAGACTGTGTCGACTGACCCAGGAGCGAGAGACTAGCCTGCTTCTGTAGCATCGTGGATCGGCGACCACCAGCCGAGTGGGAATGTGTGTGTGATGCGAACGAGAGCGACTTGTGGGACGACGACAGCAGCGGCGGCAGCGCCGAGGCCTTGTCGATGGCTTCTGTGTGGCTCGCGCGGTCGCTGATGCTGTCGCGCTGCTCGGTTTGCGTCGAGAGCTTCTGCGAGTCGGATCGGAGCAGTTCAGCGAGCGCGTCCAGATCACCCAGCGGTTCGTTCGTGGTTGTTGGTGAGGGTGGCGTCGAGTTCACGTTCACGGCAACGGTGCTCACTTGGGGCGAAGAGGTGGGGGATGTAGCAGAAGCCTTGGTGGTCGCTGCGGGAGGCTCGTTGTTCCCTTGTATGATCGGAAGCCCCTGGCCGGAAGAAGAATTCCCAGAAGAATCTGATCGGTCGCTCCGGCGCGGGGTGAGCCGAGGGGTCGAGCTCGGTGTCGGTTTCGTCGGGTCGGTTTCTTCTGTTGGTGGTGGTGCTGCTGGAGTTCTGGCTGGAGAGGCTAGCGGATCGACTGGAGACGAACGCGGCGCCTTGGCGGATGGAGCTGTAGTTGAAGGATTTACTGGGTTCGCTGGCGTCGTGTCCATGGATGCGATCAGCTCGTCCACTTCACGCAGATCGTGCGCCTCCGACATCGAACGAGCGCTGGTCGCCTTGGCGCGTGCGAGGCTTTGTACAATGGCTTTCACCCACACGCGAGCTCCACGCTGTCTATTGAGGAACTGGGCACGCTCTAAAAAGAAGTGATCTGGAGGACTCGTTGCGCGCGTAGGGGAGTGAGTTCGGAGCTGGTTGGGTGGTAATTTTGGAATGGCTCATACTTGAGCGGTGGGAGGATCGAGGAAGTTGTCCAGCTGTAGACAAAATTCCCCGAAACGCGAAGGTGATTGTTCTCCTGCCCCTCTCGCCGTGTTGACGCGGCAGCCGCCCTCCAGGCCAAGCGATTTGAGTTCCTCACTGTCTCGTGCCCTGTCACAGCAAAGTCAGTCACTGATCACCTTCAACCAAACAACTCATCGCCGTGGAGGCCGTTATACGAGTGAGGGTAGATGGTCTAGTTCGTTGGGGAATACGCAAGCAAGTACTACCTCTAGTCGATTTTCTCCTTGGCCTTTGGGATGTGAATGACGTTGGTGCCAGTGACCTTGGACAGCGTCTCTGGGGAGCGTAGCACGCGAATGAGCGTCTCGAAAATGCGCACTTCGTCCTTGAGATGGCCAACATAACGTTCGCCACGCGCGATGTAGATGCCTTCCACCAACTCCAGCACGTCGTCCGGATCCGGGAGTTCCGAATACTGGATCTGGAACAGTGCTCCACGGAAAAAGCCCTTCACAGCGCTTCCAACTGTAACCAAGACGAATATGTAGACAGCTGTGATGCCGTACGAACCGATACCGAGCGAGTTGAGCCCTTGCACGATGTTGTCAGACACTGCGATCAAGCAAAACGGAATCGTCTCGTCGCAAAACTCGCGGTCATTGCCAGTCTTCGCAGTCGTGGCGTTCCCAATAATCGGTTCTACGGACCACCAGCTCGAGCCTTGGATGCTGTGCTTGGAGATATTCACAGATCGCAACTCCTTCGACAGCTCTAGCACACCGTTGATAGCTGTGAGCTCAACAACGCCCGGTAAAATGGATATCACCTGGATTGGAGTCGCATCTTGTTCCGTCTTGTTGGAGGTGCTTAGCTGAATCATCGGAACGAGTGCCAAACGATCCTCGTTTGTTAGCTCAACACGCTTCGTGATGTCGATGGTTAGAAAATTGACCGGCTCCGGACGTTCAAACGTGATGGTCAGAACCCACGAAAGCTTCTCCGTGGACTTCAACTGCGACACCAAGCGTTCCAGATATGGAGGCGAACTGGACCATACATCTCGCGAGAATGTGTCGTAGGTGATTCGCTGCATCACAGCTCCGTCTGCGATCTGGTCACCTTCGTAGTCGGGGCTGTTGATATCCACTCCGGTGTAAAGCTTGTTCACAGTCCCTCTTGAATCCTCAATACCGAAGCTCACTTCTGTCGTCTTCACTCGATTGGGCTCCGTACTGGGGTTGGCCGAGCTGAAAAGCAGCAGAGGTCCGACGAGACACAGCAGCAAGAAGAGAAGCATGACACCGGCAGACATCAGTTTCCTGTGAATCGGCTGCCGCTTTTTGCCTTGCAAGACTTCAGCCTCTTCAACTCGTCCTCGCATCTCTAACTTCACTTGGAAAAGGTGGGCTGCAGTGTCTTCGAGAAGCACCCAGTGCTGCCAGCTGAGCGATGTCTTGATGCACACGTAGTCAAGCAGCGCACGCATCTCAAAGAGAAATGGTGCCATCATTACAAGTGGGAATACCTTCTCCTTGAGTTTTTCGTACGTTCCACGTGTGCTGTAGTTGAAGCGACTGCCCTTGAACACTGGGTAGCCGTAGCGGATTTGTAGTGCTCCCAGCCACAAGTAGGTGCAATGCAGCAGGTAGAACAGAACGAGTGCGAGCCGATCTTGGAAGTACGTGCCGATGTGCTGGGGCATGAGCACCCACAGGCACAGGTGCAGCAAGACGATATACGAGTATTGCAGAACAATCTTCGACGTCAACGAACAGCACACGTAGGCCGCACGATCCCAGATGATGAAGCAAAGCTGGATAAACACGACGAGCACGAGGTAACCTGAAACCATCGAGCTGGATTTCACTTGGGCAGCTGTAGGAGACGCGCTGGAGTCAGGATCGCCGATTTGCTTGAAGAAGACGATCGCGAATACCGCAGCGAAGAGCATGATCGTCAGCGATGGAGCGAAGAAATCTCTCCCGGGTTTCGATCCGGAGATTGCGGCGTGGATATCCTTGTCCCACTGCGCAGGCGGCTCACAGATAACGCGCTTGAAGAAGGCATCTACTTGAGGATACTTGGTCTCTACCCACGATTTTTTCTGCGTGCCATAATGATCGCGCGTATGGCCAGACACATCTTCAATCTCAATTTGCTCTGTCACTGCGTTCACCGCATCTGCCGAAGACTCGGGCGGAGTGGTGCTTCGTCGATGACGATCATCACTCTCATGGTCGCCTTTTTCATCCATCGCCAGGATCTCTTTCTGCTCTTCCTCAGCTTCCAATTCGTGAAGGAGTTCCTCTGCGAGCTCCGTCTCACGTCCTGGATTCGAGTCGTCAGGCTCTAGAACCAGCTGAGACTCAGATGAAGTGGCCCGCTGAGGATGCGCGACGGGCTGAGCGATTACCCGCACAGCGCCACCGAAGTTGAAAGATTCATCGATTGAGTCATGAGAAGAGAGTTCCGATCCGTTGACTTGTCTACGACTGCCGAAGATCGAGTCAGCTTCATCGTCTGAGTTTTGCTTGGAATCGACCCACAGACCACGGATAATGAGCTCCCTACGATGCCACAGGATTGCCAGGGCAACGTAGAAGTTCCACTGGAGTCCCTGGAAAATCGTGTCGACGCCGCTCAAGGTCCCTCCGTCGAACTTATAGATGCCGAGGATGACTGTTGGTTGGATGGACTGTTCTTGCAGCACAACAGAGTTCTTCGGCGCACCACAGAATGGTTGGAAGCTTGGGTAGTAATGTCCACGTCCGCCCAAACCTTGGCAAAAGATCGGAAGCTGGAATGCGTACCGGACCAAAATTATGGTGCACGTCTACATAACAGCGCTTTTAGTCATTTTGCTTTCATCATCGACACCGGAATCCGTACTTACGTATTTGAGTAGAAGCAGCCACGAGTGAGATGACGGTCTTGGGCTTTCGATACCGAGATATCCGAACGTGCACAGGACGTACATGAAGTTCAGTAAATCCGCCTGCAGATACACGATGGTCAATATTGGAGTGGAAGAGCAGCTTGGCATTTCAAAGAACCACACACCTGTCGCGCGAACGCGAGTATCATCGCAACATAGCACCACTGTGCGGTACGACTCCTGACAGCGTTGATAGCCACGCTTACGATTTCACTGATAGTGGGCTCCACTTGATCGTCTGGATCGTATTCAATCGTTTCCGCTTGCATGGCCGCATCCTGGAGATTGTACAGCCAACGGTACACAGGGATGCGCCAGGACCGCCGCGTTTGCTCGTCGAACTCGGCATCCTCAGCATCCCCGAAACTACTTTCGTCACCGGTCACACTGCTCATCTCACTGCCGGCCTCATCGACGCCATTATCGTAGTCCGCCACCGCCAACTCTGGGACGGGTAGATTCTTGTCTTGCAAGCATTGTAAAATAGACTCATCAATAGTGTGGCGCGGGACGGCGAACGCGAGTGCAGACAAGTACCGGTCGAAATCCTTGGCCAAATCGGCTTGAAACACGTACTTGATGTCCGCGTGATTCCCTTCTTGACGAACAATGAGCTCGAAGCAGAACAGCATGGGTGATACATCGTCGAATTGTACTTTGGAATCGCTCAGACGGAGAGTCACGACATCCTTCCAGGCAAAAGCCGTTCGGATCTTCTTTCGCCGTTTCTTGCTACGATGGCGTAATGCCACCTCTTCATCCTTGTAGAACACCAGGTTGCGGGCATCGAGGACAACATAACGATGAAGATATTTCGGTTGAATCCACGACAGCCAAGTCGACATCCACGTGCTGATCACATTCTGCCGACGATATTTCATCCAGCCAGCCGTGCAGCTTCCGTCGAGGTTTAGCGGATACGTCGATGCAGGATCACTGGCAGCACTGAAAGGTCCTTCTCCCATCCTGGAAACAGCGGTTACTTTGAACTGATAGCTCGTTCCGGGTCGAAGACCTTCCAACTTGACGGTCGTCGTGTCGCCCTTTACCTCAACGACATCGCTGAAGTCGCCGAGAAGAGTCTGAGACGGATACTGCTGCCTCGTGATGCGGTAAAACCGAATCTTGTGAAGGCTATCCTCTGGCGGATCCCACTCGAGAGTAATCGCGTTCTGGAAGTACTCCACGACTCGTGGCTTGGCAGGAGCCATCGGAGGCAAGTTGTGGTTCAAACCCATCGCGATATCCATCAGTTCTTCAACTTTGTGGACGAGCTTCGATACAATGATCTTGAGCCGTTGCAGCGCTGCACTCTTTTCCTTTTTGAGGAGAAACCATTGTGCAGTGCGTTCCTTGTAGAACCTGCGCACAATCTCCTCTTGACGGACAGGCGCTTGCATTTTTTCGAGCTGAATGTGTTGGCAGACGTCGCGATAACTCGATGTTGAAAGCACTTCGCACTGAATCGAGATCAGCACGAAGATGGCGATGATCCCAGTCGGAACATTTACCGTCTGGATGCCAAGCAAATCCTCAACGGAAAGGCAAACATCACCAGTGGTTGGACTGCCCTCAGCTTTACTACCCACAAGGCAGCGACTCAGGTCGTCCTTGATGTACGGTGCGCTGATGACGACCATGATGAAAAGGTGAGCCCAGTTGAACTTGCGGAGCTGGTGAATCCATCGGCTGCTTGGAAGTCGTGCTTCGTCAAGTCGATACAGCATAAACACTGCTGCACCGATGTACACGAAAGATGCAATGCCTCCGTGCGTTGCACCACAGATGAAGATGACGACCAGCGTCAAAGGCAGCCACCCGAGGATAAAGAAGTAGACGAGCGCGTGCCATGCTGACGACCTCGTCTTTCGCATGAAATCAGACTCAACAAGTTCATGTTGTCTCGACTTGTCGAGCATTCGTTCGTCGTATGGCTGCGTGGCAATCTGGTATCCACGCTGCGACCCGGAGTTTCCCCGCTTGCTGGACTGAGACTGGACTTGGACGTTGATTCCTTGCCCTTCAATGCTCAATCGTTGAGAGTTCGGTAGCATATACGTAGCCAGCAACGCAACGAAGTCCGCGAGCAGAGACCATTTGTGTTGGCTTCCCAAAGCGAGCCAGCGCTGTTGCGGTACTGAAAGATGCTTCCACGGTGACGTAGCTTCCTTCTCAATTCCAGCAAATGGCGGGAGCCACACGATGAGGAAATATTCGCCGACGATGATGATGGAAAGTGCCGCTGCCAACAAGAACCACAGTCGACACACGCTGTGGGGTGTGGCGTACATCATCCCGTAGACGACTATCAGGTAGCCAACTGAGATGACGTCACGATGCGCGAAAGCCGATGCTGTCAGCAGCAACATCACCACGTTCACGGAAGCCGAGCCAGCATACTCGATGCAGAAGTCGCGCATGTGAGACAAGAAATCCGCTTCGTCATCGTCGCTCGCACGTTGCTGCTCCAAAAACGTCTGGACTTCCTCCACGCTTTCTCGACGCGCTGCAGGAAATCGAGCCAACCCGGACGCTTGTGAAGGGGGACTTTGTGTCTGTGCAGAAGGAGACGTTCTTGCATCGGAAGCGTCGATTAGTCCGTGACTGCTTGGTGCCTGGCTGCTCAGTTGTCTAGATGCGAGTTGAGTCGGAGCGAGGCCAGAGGTGAAGGTCTTCGTCGCCATCTCAAAGTGCTGGGCCATGCGCTGCACAAAGCACATCAAAATGACGAAAAGTGGACCGGAGTCCAACGTCCACATGCTTGTCTTCGCATTGGATCCGTCTTCAACGAGTCGCTCAAGGCCAAACCACTTCGCGTTCTCTCCCAGATCAACGTCGCGGTAGCCGTCATCGGCTGACTTGAAACCACCGAATAAACGAAGTTGGTACGCGTACCTCGCCGAAATTGCGATCACAGAGACCCAAAACAGCGGAAACCACAGCTTCTGCCACGATGAAAGCGGTCGCCCAAGCACGAGTACGAGCACGTAGGCGGCACCAACCGCATTGATGTGTTGCAGAGCGACACTCATGGTCACGATCACGAGCGCAGTCGTGCTGAACGCGATAAGAGTTCGCCGCACGGTCTCCACCCAGAACAGCATCTTGTCCATAACTTGATTCCTGCCGACCACAAGCATCTCGTACGGACGAACATCTCGCATGATCGACGAGAGCTGCCAAAATATCAATCCGATGACCACGGCTGTTGGTGCGAGATACACGAACACTCCTGAGAGCGAGTTCTTGGACGACACCTTCTCCAACCCAAAGTCACGAGATGACATGAAGCCGCTTGTAAACACATGCTTGTCGAGGTAGTTCGACACATCTTGGAAGTGAACTACGTATCGGGCGACCAAGATGATGACCTCCACAATCATTGCGAACGACCAGAGGAGCTTCAGACGTAATGAGCTGCGCGGGGCACGCTTGAACTTGCCGAGGTGACCTCCGACGATTATGAGCAGCATAACCATCTGGGCGCAACCGAGAACTGTGGTGTGTGCACCAGAGTCGATAATTTCGTGGTTGAAGACAACGAACAGGATGGCGATGTAGCAAACCACGCTGCCGACCACGCGATACAAGTTGTCGATCTCAACCGCAATGCGAGAAACGAACAAAATTGGGTTCTGGTGGCTGGATTCGATGGTTCGCATGCGCTCTTGGATAGTTTCCACATTCGATACATAAATCACCAACTGGAACACGAGCTGGATAATGATGAGTAGCTGCGCGCTGAACAACGTGGGCCACAAAGAACCCCACGTCTCGGCATCTTCGCTGTAGCACTCCAGACCAATGAGGTCTAATCGACTGCTCTTCTTGCAATCCACGTTGCGAACGAAAGAAGCGAGACAAACTGCTAGGGCGTACGCGAGCAGAACCCTCCACAGCCTTTGTCGATGCTTGAAGAAAATGATGCAAAGCATTGCAAGAACGAGATAACCGGCTTGGAAGAATGATTCACGGGTACTGAGAACCACCGCTAGAGGTGCGAAAGCCGACACGACGAATCATCAGCATTTTGGCGTTGACAATACACAATATACACAAGTGCACACTTACCGACAATCGTCAGCAAAACCAACGCCCCGAGATGCGTAAGAATTACTTGCTTCGCATCCTGAAGCCAGAGTGGAAGGAGGTCTCTCCAACTCGCTTGCGTTCCCTGAAAAGCAACCCACATCAGCACCCCGGACAAAATTGACAACACTCAAGAGCATATCCCGTACCCGACGAAGCCGAACCAAGTGATGGAAGGCATCCATGCTGTTCCGTTCAGCTTCTTCACTCGGCAAACCGTCCGGATTTCCGATACTGGACGACTCGTCGATCATTGGTTGCTTCGAAGCCTTGACAACGCTTTCGTAGCGCCATCTTGTTCGCATTGAAGCGAAAATGACGACCACGCACAAGTTGTGCGCGCCAAGATCAAGGAATGGGTACTGGAACTGCTTCAAGCCGTACTTGGTGTAATCACCATTGATGAAATCCCATGTCAAATTGACGCCATACTCCGTCATTGACAGCAGAGTGCTGTAGAAGATGAGCAGCTTCACAAGTGGCCCAGTAGGGACGACACCGTACAAGCCGAGGGTGAGCAAAGCCAACCCCATCATCGGTGCATTTCCGTACGACGGGTAGGAAACGCACCATACGATAGCGGCAGCGCTCGCGAGAAGTGATCCACCGTCGTGGAGAAACACTCGAGTACTGAACGGGAGATCACGCAGCAGCTTCGCGACTTCAACGGGAGAATATGATCTCGACGGGAAATCAGCCGTTTGGTCCTCCTTCGAAGCTTGGCGTTGCGGAAAAGCTGATATGCCCCCCAAACTATTGTTTGACCGGCTTGATTGCAGTTTCTGGAACGCGCTATGAAGACTGACGAGCTTGGCCAGACACGCGAATAGCAGCGACAGAAGTGCAGCGAATGTGTAATACTGCCACTTGATCGATCCTTCACTGAAGTCGGTGAATCCAGCGTATTTGGTAATGTCACGGCCAAGAGAGCTCGAAGCCAAGTCGGAGAACTGGAGAATATACCTGGACCACACGCGTATCATTAGTCCACAAACGTTGCATGCCCGAACCGTTTAATCCCACTCACCAAGCGAAGATGACCACAAAACACCAGGCCAGGAGCATTCTGGCGACCTTTCCACCGATGAAGAATTCCTTCTTGGGATCACCGTTCGCAAAGTCTTCGACCGAGATGCGTTTTGCGTACAGGGTCCACGACACGAGCAGCATCAACATCGCTAGATACAGCACAACGGTAGCGCCGGCTGGCACGATGAACGCTGTCAAGAACAGCAGCAGCATCGACAGCACTTCCACGCCATGGATCGTAATGGCTTTTCGTCGAATCTGCCGGGTGTCATCGCGATCTTGCCCCAACAGTTGAGCACCAGCCTCCTCGAACAGGTCGAACGCGTCATCTTGGTCTGGAAGCCGCACTCGACGCAACACGACGAAGAAATGGATCAAGCTACAGAACAACACGAGCGCGTCGAGCCCCGGGTAAATCACGCCGTCTGCAGCGTCGCTGATGTGGACAAAGCCGACGATGCGGAACACATGTTCGCCGTTCCAGCCCGCAGATTTGCGATCGAGCCATGCTGCGTAGACGATGTGTCCGATACAGGCCAGCGCGGATACCGCGATCGTTGCGACTACCAATCGACCAGACGCGAACGAGTAGAGGATCCCGCAGCACAGCAGCAATAAGTAGAGCGCCGAGATCGCGTTCACGCGCAGGAGCACGGCTGCGAGCAAGCTCAGCGCGATGACCGAGCTCGACACGAAGTGCAGTACGCGCACCGTGCGTCTGGAGAGCCTCGAGCGAACGGCAACCGTGCTGGCGCGCGGTACCGTGCGGTAGCTATGCAGGAAAACGCCATGCGTGAGATATCATCCGTCAACTGGGTTCACTACCGACAGCATTTTTGCACCAACCTGCGTGACGTCGTGCGGCGTTGGCCCATGGATCGCGCGCCCAGGATGAGTGGCTCGGAGAAGCCTTTCGCGGGTGGCGAGTGCGCGTTTTGGAAGCCACCGCGGCCGCCGTGGTCGCGCAGCGGTGTCGTGCGCGTCAGGTCGTTCAGCGGCGTGCCCACTTGCTCGTACACAGCGCCATCGTGGTCGTCCGAGAGCCGGCGATGCGAGAGCTCGCGCGTGGGCGTGAGCACGATGCGGCCGTCGGGCGTGATGATGTCGGACGCGTCAAGGGCCGAGCGCGCGCTCATGAGCATGGGCGTCGAGTCGACGCGGCGCGCTTGTGGTGGCGGCGACGGGCGGCGGCGGCACGGCGAGAACGGGTCCATAAACCGGCGGGCGTTTCCGTTTTGTGTTGCCCCCGCTTTCGTTTTTGCCGCGCGGGGAACTCTACCCAACTGGTTGTTTCCTTTGCTCCCTTTCCCCTCCAACACGTCCCAACGCTTGGACCAGTCTGTCGTTGGGAACGGATCTGTGTTTTGTTGGAACCTGGCGCCAATAGGAATTAGGAATGAGCCCACTTTCCAACGGAACAAACAGCCATGTTGGAAGGAGGAACGGACAGCCGCAATGCGATGGCGCCTTCTGACGATTTGATTTGATCACAGGCGAGCGTCCCACCAACTTTCTGCGACACGGGAGAGAGCAAAGAACGCGGAATTTCAGCCAATCATTCTAGCGAAACCGCAGATGGCGATCGTGACTGTCCAATCAGAACAACCGCTCGACTTGCGATCGGCGACCAATTTTTATTGGTCTGGCACAATTATTGTGAATCGCGGTGGGTTGCCTGTGTTGAGGGCACGGGCGTGAACTCAACAAAGCTCGCGAAGAGCTGTATCCGCTTGACGGCTGGAAGCTTCACGAAGCGATCACATGCGCTCTTTGCGTCTGCAAAGTCATGCTTGCGTACGTGAAAGTTGGCGACTGCCTCCAGCAAGTCTGGTGAGCAATACACCCAGTGGTTAGAGAAGCTCAGTGCCGCCAGTGCACTTGTGACCTACATGGATCTTGGGGAGACGCGGCTAGGAGCTCCTGCAGTAACTCGAATTGTAGATCCGTGAGTCTACATGCAACGCATTTTCGCGTTAGAATCTGAACATGTTGGCCTTCAATACTCGCATAATCAAGAAAAACGCACGGCCCAAGACTTTTGGTGCACAGGATACTCGTTGTGACTTCTTCGGGGGTCGACAGCGTTGAATCTTCGACGTAGTCTTGCTTGCGCAGGATCTCCTCCAAATGTACCGCAGTGTACAGCCGTTCACTCGGCAGTGAGAGCTCAAGGTACTGCTTCATTCTGTCTACAAAACGAAAAGGCTGATCAGTTCCGTGTGGCGGTCTTGAGGAAATCGACACCATTGTGGTGGATACGCACGGGCTGACTCAGCACGCTCTTTCATCTGCAACGATCGCACGAACAGGAATTGGAGGGCTTCTCGTTTCTACAATTCGAGTCTAGATAAGTGCTGCGATCAAATCTAGTTCCGAGCAGGGTCAGCTCCCACGTACCCGCCGCCGCTGCGACTCAAGCACAGCCTCCAGATCCTCTTCAGGTATCGTGGACTTTTCCTTCTCACTCAGACTCTTGAACGCCTTCTCATAATTCTCCAGCGCTCGTTCGTTGTCGTTGATCCGCCGCCACAGCTTGGCCATCTATCGCACGACTATCTCAGCTTCAGAGAGGGACGAAATCGTAGATGGGAAGCCACGGTTGGTTGGGAGCACTCACCTTCAAGTTGGCCATGTACGGGTCTAGCAGGGTCTTTCGGGTCTTCTGCAGCTCTCGGATCTGGTCCATGACCTGACGATACGTCGCCGAGCTGGCTTTCCTCTCACGCGGGGTCCCTCCCAAGGACGGCAAGCGCACTGCTTCATTCTCGGACGGCGTTTGGTACGACGACGACAGCCTTGCTGTTGGATCCAATTCCTTCAGTCGCTCTCGAAGCGGTCCCACCGCGGCATCGCGCTTCTGCTTGGCTTCTTGAACTTGGCGGTGACGCTTGTTTCTATTGACCCAACGATCACAGATCGAGTGAGCATCCCCACCTTACTCATTCACACGAGAGAGAGCGCTCAAATCGCTCTCACTTGTCCGGAATCGTTGAGAGCTGCTTCTTTGCCTGCTGGTAATGATCCTCGAGTCGTCGCATCTTGTCGAGGAGTGCATTGATCTCATTCTGGAGCGTCACATGGTCTGTATACATTGACCCACCCACGAACACCTCCTCCTGTTAAACAAAAAAGAACGGTCGACGAAAATGCACGCCACGCGCGACGAGAAAGGGCCCGTCTTCGTCCGAAACGAAACGCTGACACGCACCGGTGTGGCTCACGATACGCGTCTGGTCCAGCGTGTCGAGGTGCGTGAGCTTGACAAGACAGCGCGTGGCGTCCCGCTGCGCGCCGTGCGCCGCGGCTTCGCGCTGTTGCAGGTCGTCCTGCACCGCATGGAGCTGCTGCAGCGTCGCAGCGATCTCCGCGCGCGATGAACCCGACGGTCGCGATGGTCGCGATGACCGCCGTTCCGGTCGTGGCGACTCATCCTTCTCCCGCGCCCCATCCTCCTCATTGCGCTTCTTCAACTCGGTCGTGGTGGGCAGCAGCAGCTGACGTGGCTGACCACCCTCGTCCCGGTGCCAGGCACCGGAAGGCACCGGGACCCAGTCCGGGTGCCTTGGCGCGTCGGCGACAGAGGGGGATGCGCCGTGCTCATCATAAAAGCTCGGCAGCATTGAGCTGCTCCATCCCCCTTCTTCCATTCTCTGTCTTCAACGTGCCTCAAGTTCACTTGCCCCAGAACTTCAAGAGCGCCGAGAACCAATTCCATCTGGCGATTCGCATCAGCTCACAAATTCCATTTTTATCAAGTTCAGCTTTAGCGCTAGGGCTCGGTGAGTTTTACGTGTGGCACACACATTCGGAACACTCTTCCCGCTTGCATATACCGGTATATTTTCCGAGCGATTCAACTCCCCACTTCACTTCTGAGCCTTTCCCGTTCTCAACACCCCACAACGGACTCTTGCCAAGATAGGGTGTGCTTTCGTCGTTTCAGCCAAAATAGGGCAGGCGGTGCAGAAAAGGATGCACTTGTCTGTATTTCGACAAAGGAGGGTCACGAGTTCAATTTCCCTAACGTTGCGGACATCACGCTGACATGGAAAATAGATGCTTTGCGCAGTGGGGAGAACGCAATGTCAACGAGGAGTTGCATCTAAAGGGCCGTCACCGAATGTCGGTGGCGTCGCTTCTCTTAGCGGTGCGGGCGCGGAGATTGTCAATAGCGCTGGTGGGATGGTCGTGACATCTCGAGTGCACCCTCCGTTATGGAATAAAGATAGGTACATCCCATTCTGCACCCTCTGCCCCTACAGTATTTTGGCTAAAAGACGAAATCTCACCCTATCTTGGCAAAAGTCCACACGCCATTTTTATTTTTGTTCTTGCCATCGCGTGATTCGCTGTTGGTTCTGGGATCCAAAACTTCACGTTTTGCGTGGGCGGACCCCACCCCTCGCCTGCCAGTGGCTGCCACGCATGTGACGTTAGAATGATGGTCACTTCAGCCCACTCACACTGTGAGTGGGCTGAAGAGGGTGGGCTCACCCGCCCTTCTTCCTCCACGTGCGTCATCCTGCTGATCAGGTCTGTCGAATTTGAGGGATTTTTGTGGCTGGACTGGTGACTCGCTGTTGGTTTGAGAGACGGAACACAGACAGTGCGTGCTTCAGAAGCACGCAGCAGCGACCGATCCAATGGGCCAGCTGCCGTGATGCATGCGTTGCTGAAGAGAGGTGGGCTCCTTTCCCAACCAACACAGCACCGGGATGGATCCTTTTTGGGTGGAACAGTCGGCTGCAGTGACGTGGCCCCCACCGCGTCCGAGAAAAAACACGCGACTCACTTGATCTTTGTATCCGTCCACGCACCACGTCGGGACGAAAGAGAGACGTCGACGGATGACGCTTGCAACCGTGAAGCGGTGTGTTCTCGCCCCTCGTCGCGTCAGTGCAATGCGAGTGTTGGAGACTATACCAGCGAGTCAGGGGAAGGAGAAGGCGCGCTGCTTCGCTTTGGTCGAGACAGCGATACCTACCTTACACTACAGTCCAGAGCAATGGCGTGTCGAAGGGACGTGTCGTAAACGAAATACCTACAGGGAAGCGAGAGGAGGGGTTCCGCGTTCTTCCTTCGATTCTGCTTGTCTTTTCCCCAACTGCAACCATATTTTCAACCAATCATATCACTAGACAAACCCAAGATATCTGGATGGTCGCTATCGTGAAGGTTCGTAAAACGGAGGCAAATCCACCCGTTCTACTTGACGGCTGGTACTTGTCGAAGCTTTTCGGTCAGCGCGTTGGGACAATCCCTTCGCTATCACGAGGGAGGAGTGTCTTGTCTTTCGAAAAAACCCAACGCCAACGATGGGCCATGGAAACGTCAGCCCAGCTGGCAAAGCGACGGGTTGACTCTTCCCCTCCGCCCGGCGACGACCTGTTGGTTCAGCCTGGCGTGTGTTGGCGTTTGTTGGTGTCGACTTGCGCGTTGCTTGTTTGGCTCGACTCACTGACGTACTTGCCACCAAGAAACCCAAGGAAACCTCGCCAACATCTCCACGCGCGCGTGTGTCCTCCCAACATATCCCCCACACCACCGTGCCTTCAGTAGCCATCACCTCCATATCCCAGTCTGTGACTGATTCCAACTTTATCTCCAACAAAAATCCCAACACAATCAACGAATATGCAAGTCGCAACGCCGCGTAAGTTGGTGCTGCCGCCCATCGGGCCGCTCTTCGCCGCGCGCGGGTTCTCGATCGACGCGTCGTCGGCCTCGACGTCGGCCGACTACCACGGCCTCCACCAACTCCACAGCCAACACCTCGCCAACAACTTGCGCACCCCGACGGGCGTCCACGCCGTCGCGTCGTTCGACGCCGGCTTCCCCACGTCGTCGCCCGTGCGCAAGGAAAGCAAGAAGCCCAGCATGAAGGACTTTGACGCGTTCAAGCTCGACGTCACGAGCTCGCCAAACGGCTCGGAGTCGCCGTGCGACGAGCTCGGCGGCGACGACGAAGAGAAGCTGCGCCTGAGCCGCGAGCGCAACCGGCTCCACGCGCAGCGCACGCGGATCCGCAAGCGCGAACTGCTCGAGAACCTCAAGGACCGCATCGCCGCGATGCAGGGTGAGTACGCGCTGCTCAAGCAGGCCTACGACTCGCACGTCACGGCCATGTACTTGCTGAGCCTGTGCGACGAGAGCGCGCACTTGTCGATCCAAGGGCTCGACGACATCTCGGACCTCGCGACGGCCCAAGACGTCGCGCAGGTCGTGTGCGTGAACGACGAAGACGTGGACGCTGCCGCGGCCGCGAGCGGCCAGACCTCGCTCATTCTCCACGACAAGAACTGCCAGTACTACCACATGGACGCCGACGACGATGGCAGCGGCTACGAGGACGCTGCGTGCGGCTGCATGGACCGCCACAGCGGCGACGCGTCGACGCCGCTGAACGGTAACGGCAAGCGCCCGCACTCGAACTCGATCTCGCTGCTCACGTGCTCCAAGGAGGAGCGCGAGCAGATCCGCCGCGAGCGCAACCGGCTCCACGCGCGCCGCGCGCGGCTCCGCAAGAAGCTCATGCTCGAGAAGAGCCAGCAGGTACAGTGCTTCTCCTGTCTCCTTCTCCTCTATTGTCAATCATCCAAGACACTCACACCGTTCTTCCTTTTCTACTAGGCCGTGCAAAAGCTCCGTGCGCGCAACGAACTGCTCCGCGCGCGGCTCTCGATCCTCGTGGCGTCCATCTACGACGGCCGACAACCGATGCTGCCGGCCATCCTCGAGGCTTGATCTGTCCTCCCCGCCGCCTATTGTCTGTGCCGCTCGCTACCTTCGTCCTCCCCCACGACACGTGCAGTGTGGGTGGGGGATCAGAAGGCCACCAAGCGGCCGTTATTATTCCTCGTCCAAGCGTGGAGTCCTGTGTGTGCCGTCGCGTGGATCGTGCCCTCCCCAATCCCCCTCCCCCCATATTCCACATAGTCAACCCTTCCAAGTTCCCACTAGTTTATCTATTGCACTCCACTCCCTCTAATAATCTGTTGGATAGCTCCATTCTCTCGTCCTTCTCTCTCGCTTGTGGATGGATTGGTATAATACCGGGAGACGCTCACCCATCTCACCCCACAGCCTCTCGCGTTCTTCAACGCGACGGTGTGACGCGGAAAGCCAGAGACGTTGAAGATCGGCCGCTGGAAACCATAGAAGGTCGGGAAAAAGAGGGAGGAGCCTGGTCGCTCCCAATCCCCGTGGGAATCCTTGAAGCGTCACAGCCGCGGGGGCACCCAATGCAATCTCAATCAAGAAATGGCGCACGACTGTCACCATTGGTATGACCCCCACGACCACGATTGTTCGCCATCGCCGTCGCTCTCGCTCGCATCGTTCGCGTCGCTGTCGTCCCTCTCGGTTGATGGCGACTCGAGTACAGAGCAGCACTCTCATGAGGAAGACCAGTCGAACGAAGAGCACGACGACGCTGGGGATCGACTGGGCTCTTCCAGCGACGGCGACGCCGCCGACGATGAACAGCAGGAGACACTGCGCTCCCCACGACACAGGAGAAGACGCAGTCTCCACGTCACCAGTCGCTCGCCCTCTCCTCCTAGCCGGGGCTCGATTGACATCGCTACGGAGCTCCTGTCACCGGAAGCAAAAGCGGTGTCTCCCCAGCGGCGCATATCCACCCAAGAACACATGGAGCACCAGACGCGGCAGCGCCACTTCCACGCGCTGTTTGTGCGCGTGGACCCGCCGCTGCTGCGCGGGCTGCGCCACCTCGAGCTCTCGGCGCAAAACCTCAAGCGCTCGGATCTCCTTACGCTCACGGCCAATTTGTTTCTCCTCGAGGTGCTCAAATCCATCAGCCTCGCCGACAACCAGCTCGAGGACTCGTGCGTCAAAGAGCTGCGTACGTGGCGTCGCCCCCGGACCCATGGATTCGCGTGTTTCTAACCTCGTAAGACTGTATGCAGGCAGTATCCTCAGCCTCGACGGGCTCGAGCGCGCCGACTTCTCGAGGAACTTGCTGGGCCGCGGCACCGCCAAGATGGTCGCCGACCGGCTCGCGCACCGGCTCGCACTGCGGTCGCTGGACGTGTCCGGGAACCCGCGCTTCTTCGCGTTCGACGACGCCCACGAGATCGCACGTACACTCGCGCAGGGTGCGTACGCTCGTGTTCCTTCTCCTCCTTCTTCCGCACGGATGTGGTCGGACAGACGCGTGCGTTCCTTTCGTTTCTGTTGGTAGGACTCGCGGCGAACCTCGCGATCGTGGACTTTCGCATTAGTCTACCCGTCCCACAGCCGCATTTGGAGCGAGACCGCTTGATCCTCCCACAGGCACCGCCGCAGCAGCCACAGCAGCAGACATCCCAACGGCGCAAGGAACGGAGCTTTGGGTCGCCCGGACGAGCCAGGCGCAGCTGCACGGACCGTGATCGCGAGGCCTCGCCCGCCGAGACGTTCACGCGCGAACTGGGCGAGCTCCTCCAGGCCGGTGGAGCGCTCCAGAGCCTCGGGCTCGTCTACGCAGAACTCTCTAGACGGTGAGTTAGATCTCACTACGAGGGTCTTCTTCGGAGTAGTCTGACCCGACCAGCGTTGCTGCAGAACGATCGTGAACCTCATGAAGCTCGCGAACCGGCTCGTGGTGCTGGATCTGTCGTTTGCGTTCGCGGGCATCGCGGCCGCGCAAGTCGTCGCGACGGCGCTCAAGATGAAGGACAACTACGCGGCGCTCACGCAGCTCAACCTGCGTGGCAACCGGCTCAAGGCCATGGGCGCGCGCGCGCTCTGCAAAGCGCTCCACGCGAACGCGCGGCTCACGGATCTGAATCTGAGCCGCAACGAACTGCGCAGCGAGCTACTGCTAGAGCTCAGTGCCATGCTGCGTGCCAACCACACGCTCGTGCGGCTCGATCTCACACAGAACGACGAGCTCTTTTACGAGATAAGCGAGTCTTCTACGATGTGGCAGGCGCTCGTCGCGTCTTTAGAAGGACACAGCGCGCTGCGCTCGCTCGGGACGCTGGAACGGCTTAGCGTGGCGACCTCAAAGCAGCGTCAAACGCTGCTGCGCGTGCTAGAACGCCATCAGCAGCGAAGCGACAACCGCGTGCTCGTTGGCGTCCACGAGAGCATGGCGTTTGAAGCCAATGATAATAACAACCTATTGGGCGGCGCTGTCGTGACCACTACCGTATCGACCCAGCAACACCACCAGCGCGAGAAGACCATTTGGAAACAGCAGCGTGAGATCGTCAAGCAAGCGCGCGTGTCGGTCAAGTGGAAGATGCGGGCGTTCGTGCCAGCCGTAGCAACGCACACGAGTACCAACAAGGAGAAAGGGCGGACGGTGGCGTCATCTCCTGTCCAGCATTCGATTGCGCCACGACGCATCGGCTGGCGCGTGGTCGTGCACCGCAAGTGCGACGTCGCTGGTGCCGTGGAGTACGAGGCAGCGCAAGGCGCGCTCGCAGTGTCGCTGTCGCCGTCCACGGGCGGCTTTGAGCTGTGCTCGGCGCTAGTGTACTGCGACGCGCGGGATGCTCTGTCGATCGTTGTGTCGCTCTGCCACAACGACCACGATGACGATGACAGTGATCACAATTGTTACAACGCTTCATTTCGAGGCCTCGACACCGTCAAAGTGCTCGCGAAGGAGTTTGTTGTGCTCCGGCATCCGGTACGAGTTGGTTTTTGCTATGTGTATGGTGTGACTTGGTTTTGACCCGCTTAAGATCTGTGGACTGTTTTGTAGCTCTCGGTCCGCCACGTTTCGTTCCATTACGATGCGAGCGAGGCATCACCACTCGCGGTACCACGCATCGAGTGGCTCCCCAAGCGCGTGCGGAACCCAGCGACCGATTTGTACGCGTACACTGCGGAGATGTTCACGCAGGTGTACGTCGCTCGTACGGCGAGGTATCGGCTCGTGTGGCGCGTTCGGATCGACGCGATGCAGCTCGGCACCTCGACGGGTCCCGAGCAACAGCTCCGTCTCCTGGACCTAGAGCTTTTGTGGCGAGTGCAGCGAAGCCACTGCTGGGCGCCAGATGCGGATGCCGTCGTGGTCTTGGAGGTGAGCCGCTCGTTCCTGGACACTGGAGACTTGAAGTATCTCCTTCATGGTCTCTAACCGTGTTTTTTGTTCGTGGTCGTGGAAGGGATCCTGTCGGGCGCTACAAGCCGTCGTACGCAACGAAAGAGAGCTGGTGGTGTGCTCGCCGCCGCTCGAGTTTGTCGCTGGTGAGCTCGTGCATCTGCGAGCCGAGACAAACACGAAGGAGGTGGCGCTGCGACTGCTCCAGTGGTTTGTACTCGACGAGGTCAGGAAGTCTGCACGACTGTGGCGAGGGTGGATACACCCATAATCTCACTCGTTTTTGTATCCGTCGGTGGTGTCTGTGTAGACTGCAGCGTGGGAGAACGCACCGCCCGTGGGCAAACCATCGCCTCCCCACTGAGTCACGCCCTGAGGAAGGACGTCAACATGCTTCGCCAGAACGGTTTTTACGTCTCAAAACCCCTCATTCGAAAACAAATCCTGTTTACAGTCTGTATATTTCAGAACAGAACAAAATATCCGACATTCATTCGTACTTAGGAGAGATCGGCGACAATTGAAGCAAAACCGTACTTAGCTGGATTCCCCGACGGATATCAAAGACGTGACCAACCACCGGAGATCTCCCCTCTCATCCGGAAGAAGCTCCACGTCGACGTCGCTTCCCCTCTGCTTCTCCTCCAGCCCCTCCGTTCTCCATGGTCCTCCAGGCGCTCCATGCGCGCGCTGCGTCGCGTGCGTTCGCTCGCGCGGCCGCAACGACAACGACGACGCGTTGTGCACTGCCATTATTGAGCTCCTCCTCCTTCTCGGCGCAGCTCGTGCTCCTTGGCGACCGCGCGCCGGCCAGCGCGCGCTTCTTCAGCGCTGGCATGGACAAGCACGACGACGCGCATAAGCCGTTGACGGCGTTCCAGAAGCTGCAAAAGTGGATGCAGCCGTTCGTCTCGGGCTCCAAGGCGCTTTTCACTGAGAACAAACAGGCCTGGGCGATCCGCAGCCGACTCAAGCAGACGCCACAGGCCGAGCTCACGCGCCAGGAGATGATGATCCTCCGCCAGGCGCACCGCGACCTTGCCAAGTCGCTGCCGCTGCTGGTGTTTTTCGCCGTGCCGCTCGTGGGCTACGCCGCGCCGCTGGTCGGGTACCAGTTCCCGAAGCAGTTGCTGCCGTGGCAGTTCTGGCGGCCCGACCAGAAGACCCAGTTCTTCCGCGAGGACGCGCTGGCGCGCGCGCACTACTACCCCGAGCTCGTTCAATTGCTCGAGCAGATCGACCGCAAGGACCAGGCGTTGAAGGAGCTGCTTGCCACGCACGGTGCCAAGGGACTCAACCCGGCGCAAGTAAGTGAGCTCGTGCCATTCTTCGACGCGACGCAAGACGGTCCAGCGGCGCTGCCGTCGCTCACGAGTACGCACGTGCATGTACTCGCGCGCTCGATCGCGCTCGTGCCGGCGTTCTCGTGGGTCTGGCAGCTGCTGCCGCGCGCGACGGTCGAGCAGTTTCTCACACGTCGCATGGACGAGCTCCGCGTCGACGACGCCATGCTGCTGAAGGAAGGCATCGACCAGCTCTCACTGAGCGAGCTCGAGTTTGCGTGCGAAGAGCGCGGCATCGTGGACGGATACGGGGACCTCGAGAAGCTGCGGGCTGGATTACGCGAGTGGCTGGCCATGTACGACCTAACGTCCAGCGGAAGCGATACGACGCCCGCGGGCTTCCCGCCGTCGCTGCTGCTCCATGCGCCAGCGCTCTTGAACCCCACGGGCCGCGCGCAGTAAGTCAGTCGGTGGATCTCCTATCGTAACGCGACCGCGTGGAGCACACATACGTCTTCCAGCAGTTTTGTAGTTAGCCATTAAACGCACACAAGACCATCCTTCCTTTGCATGTCTCTCTCTTCCTCTCAGTCTGTTACAGGAAGAAGCTCGTGCCTTTCTCCTTGTCGAGCTGGTCGAGCTTGTTGCTGAGCGAGAGGCCGCTCATGGACGTACCAGCGAGCTCGCTTTGCTGCGCGGCCGACGAGGCGCTCACGAGTGGCGTGCCCAGGCGCGCCGACGTTGGCATGCGCGGCGGCAGCACGGCCGAGGCGGCGGCGCCCAGCGACGGCGTGGCACCGCCACCACCAGCGCCATGGGCACCATTGCCAGCAGCGCCTGGGCCGAACGCCTGGAGTTGCTGCTGGATCTGCTGCTGCGAGCGCGACCCGCGGCGCTTGAGCCCGCCGCCGACCGACAGGTCTTGTCGGTTCGACGGGTGCACGCCGTTCGGAGACGACAGCGGCATGGCACTGCCAGCGCCATTGGCACCGTTGGCACCCATGTCGCCCTGACGGTCGAGTTCCTGCTGCTGCTGTTGCAGTAGCTCCTCCTGTTCTTGCTGCTCCTCTTGCAGCAGGCGGCCTTCTTCTCGGCGCTTTTGCTGCGCGATGGGCAGGTCCATGTGCTGGCACTGGCAGTCGCAGTCCGTGACGGGGCACACCGTGTGCGCGCCAAACCAGTCGGCGATGTGGTGCGCATGGCCGCCGTGCTTGCACGACTGGCACCACGTGAACCACTCGACGAACGGGATGCTCGAGAGCTGTGCCAGGCTTTCGTGGGCATTTTCCCCTTTGCCAGGATCGTCCACGACCATGGCGCCGGCCTCCATGGCACCACCTGACATCCCCACGATGGACGCCACGGCCTCGGCCGTCTGCTTGGAGCGGCGGTGCGCGAGCTCGAGGTACGGGTTCAGCGCGCCCAGCGGCAGCAGACACAGCGCGCACTGCGGCAGCGGCTTGCGGCAGCTCGGGCAGCACGTGAGCTTGGGTTTCGCGCGGTTGAGCCACGACGAATGCGAGCCACCGAGCCGCAGCAAGTTGGCAAGCGAGAGCGAGTTGTTGCAGTAGTTGCAGCGCACAAAGAGCTGCGGCGGCACGGTCAGGGTCGGCGGCGCAGTGAGCTCCTGGTGGAGCTCCTCGGCATCCGGGTCGCGCGCAAAGTTCGCAAATCCGTTGAGCACGTCTTCGTGCTGCGAGCGCGCGACGTCCAGCCGCGCGCGCTCGTGGAAGAGCTGCCACTGGTTGAGCAGGTCCTGGTAGATCGTGATCCAGTTCTCCAGCACTGGCGCGGTCTTGGCCGCGTGGGCCGACGGCAGCCGCGCCGCGAGCAGCGCGAGCGTCTGCACGTCGCCGCTTCGGTCCAGATACTGCTGCAGCAGCTGCACGCCGTCGCTCGCGAGCCCCGTGAGCAGCAAACCTTCGAGCCGGCCGCTTTGCTGGCACTCGTCGGCATTCAGCGTGACGAAAATGCGCAAATCTTCCGGCGGCAAAAAGCGGCACGCAAACGCGACGCGGTCGCTCAAAGGCAGCGTCGCGTCGTTGAGAATAGCGCCGTACACGCCGGTACTCGCGACACTGGACGCTCCGCTGGCACCGCTGCCCTTGCCAAGCCCCGAGAGCCCATCGACGCTGCCCCACGACTTGCGGATGCTGCTGTTGTTCCCACCGACGCGACGCGCGGCCGGCGCCGGCGCACGCACAATCCCAGCGGTGAGCGATCCAGAGCCAGAAGACGCGTTCGACGCAGCGCACAAGAACGCCAGCAGCGCGTGCAGGTACCGCGGGTGGTGCTGCGTTGTGATCTCGTCGCGACGCAGCAGTTGCTGGCACATGCTGGTCCACATGTTGGGCATGCCAGGAGTCGCATTGGTGGCCATGGTCGCGGCCGTCGAGTAGCCGGCCACAGCCATCGCGACGAGCTGCAGCACGTCAGACGAGTACGGCGCGGCATGGATGGCCTTGAGGTTCTGGATCTGGGCGAGCCACATTGCGCCTTTTTGGAGGATCGACACGGCCGCGACGAGGTCGCCGTGGAACACGGCGAGCGCGGCCGCGCGCGCGTAGTTGGACTCGCTCTCGCACTTGGTGAGGATCTGACGGAGCTCGTGGCGCGAGTTCTCGCTGGACGAGCGGCTGCTGAACGCCATGTTCATGGCGCTGTCTTCGAACTGGCGCTGCGACGTCCACGCGCCCGAGCTGCTACGGTGCAGCGTGAGCCCGCCCTGGCGAGGCGGCAGGCTGCTAAACTCACTGTTGGTAGAACCGGCGGCGTTCGCCGCGCCGCGACCGCAGTCCGGGTCCCAGCTGCACGCAAACATGGCCAGACGACGCCCAAAGCCTTCGTAGTACGAGCAGCCGAGCACGGGGTCCATCTTGAGCACCGACGGCACGGTCGTCAGGGGCGTCAGCGACGCCAACTCGCCAGGCGTTGGCTCGTCGCCGAGCGCGAGTAGGTTCTTGACACCGACCATCGTGAGGGCGGCCGGGTCTACGGGCCAGCCACGCAGCGGGCTCGCGGCCGCGGCAGAGAACGCCGGACCGCCTTGCTGGGCCGCGCCCCTCACCTGGGCGATACGCGTCACTTGGATGCGCCGCAGCGCCTCGACTTGGTCGACCCACTGCCAGAGGCTGCGCAGCTGGCGCTGCCGTGGCGTGGGGTACGGCGCCGCGAAGAGTCGCAGGTTCTTCTCCACGACCATCGAGTAGCGCGCCTTCGCGAGCCGCTGCATCTCCATGGCAATGTCTTCCTCTTGGTGCGCGGAAGGCACGGCCGCCATCGTCGCGTGTCGGTCACTGGCATTGACGCTACTGCTAGTGGTCGCGCCGCCAAACAGTAAGCGCCCACAACTGAACGCGAGGGAGCCAACCGGAGAGACCGAGATCGGCAGCGAATCGTGGACCGAGATGTCCTCGATCTCACCGGAGGACGACGCCGTGAGCAGCCGATTCGGGAACGCCGCGGCCGCGAGCCGCGTGTGGAGCCCGTCTTTGCGGTCGCGCGCGCGCAGCATAGAGCTCGAAGCGTAGTTGACGTTCTGCCACGAAAACGAAGTAAGCGGCTCGGACGTGTACCGGCGTCGGAACGGTTTCTTGATCTGCATGGTGCTGCCAGGCTCGATGGCCTCTTGCTTCGTGACGTCCCACAGTGACAGGTACCGCTCGTCTGCGGACGCCGTCGCGAGAATGCCGGGCTTGGTTGGGCACCACGAGACCTGCGCGAGCGTCTTGCTCGAGTGGTGGAGCGACACGAGCGGCCCGGCGTTCGCGTCAAGGCGGCGAATGTCCCACACTTTGATGGCCTCTTGCGGCGCATCCGTGTAGGTGGCGAGGATATGCGGGCGGTGGCGGTCAAACACGACACCCAGCACGGCCTTGTTGTGCGCGACAACGCTCAGCGGCGCGGCTCCGCTCGCCGACGACGCCCTCAGATCGTAAATGCGTAGCCACTTGAAGCCCGTGCCAACCGCGAGACACGCCGGCTGGAGCGGCACCCACGATAGCGCCATGGTGGCCTCTGAGTTGGACAGCTCGTGCACGGGCTTGTCGCTCGCGTCGCCAGCGCCACCGCCGTTGGTATTACCACCCCCACCACCGCCTCCGCCCAGCATACTATTGGCACTGCCCACGCGGTTGAAGCTGCCGCTGCGGATACTCGAGCCGCCGACGCCCACCGAGCCGGCGCCCATCGAGAGATCGTCGTTCACACCACCCAGCGCGTCCAGGTGAGAGCCCACGAACGCGCCGGCAAGGCTGCTGCCCAGACCGCCGCCAGGGTCGGTCTGGCTGCCGATGACGCCCACCGAGCCCATGATCGTGGATCCAGAGGACGCGACGTTGAGGTCCCACACGAGCGTGCAGTAGTCGCTGCGCACTTTCTCAAAGCCCGCGGCGAGCTGGCTGGGCGCCGCGTGGTTCCACGCGACGGCGTTGCACGGGCGCGTGTACTTGGGCGAGAACTCGCGCACGATGCGCGAGCGCGGGTCCTGGAAGTCGCTGAGGATGACTTTGCCGTTGCCCATGCCCGAGATGATCCAGAGCGGCTTGGCGTCGAACGGGTACCACTCCATGCACTTGAGCTGCGCATTCTGCGCGTGGACCGAGGCGCTTATCTTGATGAGCCGGAACGAGCGCTTGCGCTGCGTCGTCGTCGCGGGCGACGCCGCGGCAGCGGCGCCACCGTGCACGCCGTCGTGCGGGCCGTCGACGTCGGTCGCTGTGGTCTCGTAGAGCCGCAGGTTGTCGGCACCGACGGCGAACAGCGACGGATCGTGCGGAGACCACTCCACGACCATGCGCTGCTTGTTCATCATGGCGCGCTGTGGGAGACACTGGCACAGATGACGCCGGGTGGGGCGTGGCCGATTCGGATGATCTGGTCCCTATTTTTCCTGCTCCTCCGGATTGAGGAAGCTTTTCTCCACTCACGCGACTCAGAAAGTTAGGAGCTGTTGGACTCAGATTCGGTCAAACTCAGATACATGACTACCAAGGCGTCAAACAGGGTACCTTGATTCCGCAATTCCGCAGTGCAGAGTTGCCAAAAGCGAGTTCCAGCTTGAAGCCTCGAAGTCACAGCGGTCCGGAGAAGGTGACAAAGATTGGCACACTCCCTCGCACGGCTGGGCACGCGCTCGCATCTCGTTCTCTCTGTGCCGACGGCCCGCCCCCTGCGCGGACGTCCCACACGCAATCCCGCGGACACACAAGCAACCCCAAATCTTCCGCGTCTCTCCTTCTCTGTCACCCTCTCTATTACAAATGGCGTCGCCCGCTAGGGCGCCAGCGCCGCCAAGCCTCAAGGACTTTTATGAGGGGCTCTACTTCTCGCCGATCTACGCCAAGCATCACCGCATCGCCTGCAACGTCGGCTTCCACCCGATCGCGCCGCTTGCCGACAGCGATGGCAACGCCCAGGACGAAGAGCTCGCGGCACTCCGCGAGGCTGCGCGGCGCTTCCATGAGCAACACACGCCCGGCGACATCTACAGCCTGCAGCTGTACCGTGAGCTCGTGACGATGGTCGCGCCGCGGCTTTTGTTCCCGCACGCTAAGGCCATCGCCACTGATAACCAGCAGTTCTTTCAGTCGCGGCTGTCCATCCTAGACGTCGGCTGCGGCCCCGGAGGCGGTGCGTGCGCGCTCAAGACGCTGTTCCCGTTTGCCGAGTACACGGGCGTCGACATCTCGAGCCAGGCGATCGTGCGCAGCAAGACCAACTGGCTTGGCTTTACCAAGCAGGTGCCCTTGGACAAGCGGTATCCAACGCCGAAATGGATCAACCAGAGCTGCGAGCGCATGCACAACATCCGCACCGAGTCCGTGGACATGGCCGTGGCCGTGCAAAGCCTCCAGGAAGTGCAGGACCTGCGCGCGGCGCTGAGCGAGCTCGAGCGCGTGGTCAAACCCGGCGGCGTGCTCTTTATTGCGGATTTCATCCCGCAGGACGACGCGCGCGACTATCTCTACAAAGAGCTGCTCGAGCTTGTGACGTTTGCGCCGCAGCAGTGCGTGTGGGAGATCGAGCAGGAGCGGCTCGTGTCGTTCAACGCCGCGATGGCCTGCAAGCTCAACTCGGAGCGCATGCAGCAATTGCTGCACGCGCTCATCCCGGCTGAGTTCCGGCCGGACCTCGAGACGCTTTTCTTTGTCGAAAACTCGGTGCTGTTCGAGCGCCTGCAACGCTGCGAGATGGGTTACCGACTCGTGTGTCTGCGCAAGAAAGGCGCATTGAACCCTTTTGCGGCTGTGGCGACGAGCGAGGACGACACCGAGAGTGTCGAAGAGGAAGGCGACGACGACGACGGTGAGTATGACCACGATGTTGATGTGGAAGAAGAAGAAGAAGAGCCGATCCAGGACGACGATCAGCCCAACTACTACGAGTACAAGAAGCTCTTCCCGCAGCTCGAGGTGCTCAAGACTAACTACGACGTGATCTTGGAGGAACTCCAGACCGTCCAGGCCGCGACGTCCTGGCCCTTTTGGCCCGAAAAGCACTACAGCGAAGGCGGAAGCGAGTGGCGCGTGTTCCCATTTTGCTACACGTTCCCGGCCTACGACGGCTCCAAGACCACGTGGGTGGACCAGACCACGGCGCTGTGTCCGCGCACGGCCGCGATCCTGCGAAACCTGCCCGGGATTCGCACGGCACTGTTCTCCAAGCTCGGCCCCAACACGATCTTGGCGGCCCACCGTGGGTGGGCCGATCTGTCCAACCACATCTTGCGGTGCCACCTCGGGCTCACGGTGCCCATGCTGGACAACGGCAAGCCCTGCTGCGCGATGGTCGTGGGCGGGGAGGTGAACCACCACGAGGAGCGCGAGCTCATGGTCTTTGACGACAGCAAGCTCCACTACGCGTTCAACCACAGCGCCGACAAGACCCGCTTCGTGCTGATCGTGGATTTGTACCGGCCCGACCACTTGCCGCGCGGCCGCGCGACTGGCGGCCACACCGACGAGCTCGACGAATTCATCCAGACGTTTGGGCGCCAGGCGTTTGGCGCCATGGCGGACGACAGTGAGGACGAAGAGGAGGTATGATCGTGCTTAGGGACTGTATCCAACATACATTGTTTGCTTTGCATCGATAGCGAAGGCAAATGTACCACGCTTGTTTTTGTCTTTTGTTTTCGTGGCGTTTGGACTGTACGCCACTGACTAACAGCGGCAGCGTTCCTGTCCACTCACATGCCCTTGATCTTGATGTTAAATAGACCTAGGCCACACAACAAGCACATACAAGCTGAGCGTCCATCGTGATTCATACTGGCGTTTGGCCCCTAGAGAGAACGTACATCCAGGGAGCGCCGTGACGTCGGCGTTGACGATCGCGGTGATACCCAGATTCGCGAGCGCGCCGCGGATGAGCCCGCACGGGAACACGAGAAAGAGCAGCGCCATCTCGCGCGTGTGCAGGTCGTTGGACGATGAGAACCCGGAGAGCCACCGGAAATTAAAGTCTTGCACGACAAACACACCCTATGATACAAAGCAAAGTGAGACGACGAGACGTGGACGCATTCTTCGGATCGAACGTACGCGGTGGTTGGTCTGCAGCTTGTCGATCTGCTTCTTGAAGATCAGTATCCAAAAGTCCTTGCACACAAACTTGATCACGTCCAGCGGCTCGGTCATGCGCGGACGGTCCTTGGCCGAACTGACCAGATCGAACACAGGCGGAGGTGAGTGACGGATAGGGTCCTCAACTCGATAAAAAGACGCCGTTAATACAGCGTACCGCTCGGCGAAACGGTAGCCGGTGTTGTAGCCCATGGCCTCGAGCTTCATCGTGAGCTCTTCCTTGCGGTTCTTGGCGATCTCGGCGTCGCCGCTTTCGAGCGGCACGCCGGTCTCGCCCAGCGCGGCCATCGACTGCGGATATCGCGCGAGCTACAGCACATACGAACGCGCAACTTAGGATAGCGCATCCAGAAAGACACAGATCTTCTATATGAGTGTGATAGACGCACCATCGAGCGCATCATCTCGGCGTAGAGCTGCTGGAAGCAGCACTCCGCGACCTCCTTCATCGTTCCTATATCCAAGAGGTCTTCGCGATGCCCTTCTTCCACTTGGCATCAGGACTTGGGTCCCCAAACATACCAGCCTTGATTGGCTGCAAATATGTTTATTCACTATTTCAGCCAATCATAGTGATCTTTGTAGTCACTCGAACGAGGGACGCACTCTCTCAAGTTTGGAACTCTTCGGAAAAGAACGGGGGCACAAAGGCACAATCCGACACACACGCGTCTTGCACAACAACGACAACAACGCCGCCGCTGACGATGGCGACCGAGCCGCTGGAGAACGAGAGCATGCTCGGCGTGCTCATCGTGCTCTTCCTCGTAGTCGTGAGCACGATCTACGTGTTCTCCCAGCAACAGCAGCAACGCGGACCACCGACGACGACCGGCGCGGCGGCCCGCCCCGGCGGGGGTGGCTCTCTGGGCTTTCCTATCGCGCAACAGGCTGCGAACGCCATCTCGACCGCGAACTTCTCGGACCAGCAACTGCGTCTCCACCGCTCGCTGCCACTGCGCCACGGCGCACGTGCCATCACGATTTGCGTGGACGCGCTCGTGAAGAACAAGACGGACGCCACGGCCATCACGTGGACGAGCGACGCCGCGCCGCGCGTGCTCGCGGACTTGCTGCAGGTCGCTGATGTGTACGTGCTGTGCAAACTGGAGGACGATGAGCCGGCCACGCGCGCGCACATCCAGAGGTTCCTCACGGCGATCGACGCAACGGCAACGACGAAGCGCGGCTTGAAGGTGCACAAGGTGCTGTTTTGCAAAACGTCTGTGGGCAAAATCGCGTTTGTACGCCAGATCGAACCACAAGTCCATGTCGAAGGTACGCTGGGAACAGGAGGCTGTTGGATCGGTTTCCTAATGACCAACGCGTTGGCTTTTGTGTTGCAGTGGATCCATCGGTCGTGCGAGACCTGGAGAAGCACGTGCCACGCATTGTCCACGTCGTGCCGACGCTCAATGCGGCCCCGGGGCCGGGCATGCACCACGTCACGGACAGCTTCTCGACGTACTTTGACCTGCTCAGTGCCATCTAGAGGCATCCATGTCGGACAATCAACCCTCCTACACGACAACAAGGGAGGAATACCGCAAAACAAAATGCTTGATGGGGTAGTTCTCTACTGTATGTAGTTCTGTATGGCTATCCGTCACCCTCGCTTGCTTCGTGGAGGCCTGTCCTTTGCAGATCAGGATTTCGCTTGATGTGGACGACCGCATCGACTCGTAATAGCATCTCAGCGGTCTGCAACACCGTATACACAATTGTCTCGACGCGCTGCGACGGATGAATGACATTGTAGACCTGGGGATCGCCTTCGACCAGCGTTGGGATTTGTATTCTTCGGTCACACAAAGAAACAAAGCAGTCAAGAAGTCAGCCTCCACCCGCGCAGATCAACCAACGCCCAATGCGGACACATACTTGCCGAGCTTGGTCGAGATCGAGTGGTTGATGGATAATACGTATCCACGAGGCTTCGACTCCTCAGCGCAGTCCATCCGGCTCATCTCGTCCAAGAGCACGCGATCGCTTTGGCGGCTCGATCGAGCACGTTCGCTCGCGCCGCAGCCTTGCGCTAGATTCGTGCGCAACCGAGCGACGCTCTCGATCAGCGCTGTCGATAGCACTAGTTTCGCTTGCAGGAGAGACGACTCTGTGTCTTCTCCCGCTCGGCAACTTTTCTGTTCGGCCAGCCGCAGCGCCTTTGCGATGGCGAGCTCGCTTGCTCCAGCGCCACGACAGAATCGCACACACGGAGGAGCGCTGTGATCGCTAAACAGACACCGCACAACACGCAGGCTCTTGAGCATGGCGTTGTAATACTGCTTGAAGACCGACTTGCTGGGTGCGTAGACGACGAGCTGTGGGATCGCTGGTATCGTCTCCGGCGGAGCGTTTCTGCGCAGTCCACGGAGGTATAGCGACGGGCGCTGAGCATGACGCACGACGGACACACCGTTGACACAAACACCAATGTGAAGGTCTTCCTCGATCTCCTTTACGGCACTTGTGAGTGCAATGACACCGGTGATTGAACCCAATGCCTCGACGTCTTCGTTTTCCGCATACTGGACACACGCCATCTCCAAGTGATCACAGGCCGCTGCGATGTAGTCTTCGATCTTCTCGGTCGAAATGATGAGCCGCACGTCGTGTGTCCTGCGCAACTCGGTCAGGAACTGAACCACGCGCATGCGTACGCCATCCAGCGCATGGATCGCGTCACCTTGCCCAGTTGCTGCTGGATCGTAGGTAATCGGATTCGAGCCGATGGTGAGATTGAGGCTGGCTGTGACGCACACGAACCGCATTGGCTTGATCCCTCCAAGTAGACTGGGAAGTTGCGACGGAATCAGCGACTTGGGGAGCACGAATGCGTCGCCATCGACGACGTGGGACGCAGCAAAGGACCCGCCAATGGCGTGGACAATCGCTCGCGGCGCTTGTCGGAGGTAGAGCTGGAGATGACGATATAGGAATCGCATGGGCTCGAGTCCTGGGTCAACGTGTTGACGTTGCATCGCAGCGAAAACCCATTGCACGACGAGCGTGACAGTCGCATGCACAACACGGTGACCAAGCACGCCCGTCAGTGCTGTGGTGAGGACTTGGTTAATCCGCGTCTGGAGCTATCCACACAAACTCACACGAACGTTAGTGTTCCGACGATCGCCATCAAAATGATAGAACCACAATGGAGAGACCTACCGCAGTTGAAATCGACACCGCTCCGTCCTTTGCAAGCTTCAGCTCCACAGGCTCTTCGATGGCTAGACGCGCTTGCGTCGCCTCAGAGAGCAGTATCTTCGCGCCCCACTGGTGACGTAGCGTGCCCAACGCGTGCGCCATTCGCACGCGCTGCCCCGTACGCTGACTGCCGACGCCGTCTTGGCGGATCTGATGCAGTACACTGTGGAGCATGATCACAAACTGGGTCGTGCCGTCGCCAATCTCACGGTATACGCCCTCGGCCGCGTCCAGCATCACGCGCTCGAACGGCCCAGACGCTGTAGTGGTAGCGTTGGCGAGCTGCTGCTTGCGCGCGCGCAGCACAGCGTGGCCCTCGCCCGTGAGCAGCGGCGCGTCCGGCGGCGCGAACACCAGCGCGTGCTCACCGGTCGGACCGAACGCACCGCGCACGCGCGCGTGGAGCGCGTTCGCTGCGTCCAGCAACCCATCCATCCAGAGTGCTTTGTGCGACGTCGACTTTTTTCTGGAAAGATACATGACTGGGAACGGTCACTTTTGACCAGCAGCGTCAACCCATTACGTACTGTATACGGCACAAATGTATGTATGACAGCGAATACTATGTGGGGTGTGATACGTACCCAGACGCGATAGAAGTATACACCGTTCCCTGTCAGGAAATGGGTCGGAAATGCCAACCCCCCACACGGACGCACAATTGCCGCCAATGTATCACACGCCAGAATCCATTTCACACGAAAGAGACCACGACCAGGACGACAATGGACGTGCTGTCCCCTCCGACAATCCGTGCACGAGCCCCCAAGGCCGCCGCGAAAGCGGACACCGCACCGGAGCGCCGCCGGCACCGACCCAACTTCTTCGTCGGCTTCCGCATTACCAACCCCGTCATCATCGCCAACATCCATCGCCTCCAGCAGCGTATCGCCGAGCGATTCCCTGAGGTCAACTGCTGCATGATCGACGCGTGCACGCTCCACGTGACGCTCTGCACGCTCCACTTGGCCACGGAAGAGGGTACGTGTTGGATGTGTGGGGAGCTCTTGCGTGTTCCACGAGGAGATACTGAATTGGGCGTTGTCAATGTTGATAGACATTGAGCAGGCGGTGCGCATCGTGCAAGAGCACTCGTACAAGAATGGGCTGCCGGCGTTCGGGGAGGAGGCGCCATCGTTCGACTTTCGCGGTGTGGACTTTTTCGGCATCAACTACATCCTGTACAGCCCGCTGGACGTGACATCGCGCTTTTACAACACGTTCGTCTACCCATAGTTCCAACATGGTTCCCGTACTCCATCTGACAGACTTGTGGTATTATGTACGCAGCCTGGAGGAGCTGGCCGAGACGCTGCACGCGGCGTTCGATACGCTGGCGCTCACGACTGGACCGTTCCGGAAGCCCTACGCGCCGCATCTCACCGTGTGGAAGACCACCAAGCACATCAAGTACGTCAAGCAGCTCAACAAGACGCGCGCCATGCCCATCGAGTTTGAGCTAGGCGACTACCTCACGCAGTCAGAGCCCGAGCACTTTGGCACGGAGTCGCCCACGAGCATTGAACTGCTGAGCATGCGCGAGAAAGAAGCGGACGGTGAGGGATCTCGAAAGGCTGCTTCATGAGGTAAGGTTTGGCTGACTCCTTGTTTTCGCCCTTTGCAGGCTACTACAAAGTGTACCAGAGTGCTCGCCTAGTGGGCACCGCGCCCGTTTCCGAAGGTGAACACGAGCTCATCAACGGCGCGGCCGAGAAGATCGATGAGACTTCGATTGGTGACAGCATCCCGTGACAGTGAGCTACGTCTTTCGCGGAGGTCTGTGACTGCCAGGGAACATGCCTTTGGGTAAATGGATCCCCGCACAAACCGTAGGCTTCGATCCTTCGTATGTCACGCATAACAGAGACACATCGTTTGACTGGTTTCTACTTCATTCCATGGTCCCCCTGATATGCGAGTGACCTAGGAAACGCTGACCACGGGCTTCTTTGGGTAAGGTGTTGGCGAGGATATCCATATTGCTAAAACGGTCATTTCTGACACTCAACCCAAGTCGCACTGTATCCCTCAAAATCGACTGCACGTCAGAACTGAGTCCACTTTCATAGAATTTGGCTGGGCGGATCCGGGGTAGCAAAAGTATGTACCACATACCCCGTATCACACAGCTTCGTGGCCATGGACCGCGAGGAAGAAGCGACGCGCATGCAGCCGCCGGCCGCGGCGGTAACATCGCCTCCTCGCGCATCGCGCCGCCGCAACCGTCGCTACGCCAACTTCTTCGTGGGCTTCAGGATCGTCGACCCCGCCATCACCGCCAACG
>JAADXJ010000131.1:0-41099 GCA_023337735.1 Pythium biforme | reverse complement strand
TTGACACTGAGCAATGTACTTCGAAGTATGTGCATGCTGAATTAAATGCTGGACATTCATGAGTTTTTTGTGTGACCATTGCGCTCTCCCCAGCGTCGTCGCCGATGGGCGCGTGTCGGGGGATGGAGAGTTCCTTTACATTTGCATATACCGCCCGCCGCTACCGTTGTGGTGGCCGCCGCCGCTGCCGCCGGTTGAGTTGGGCGTGCTGTTGTTCGAGTAGCCGTACGCCGGCGGCTGGGGTTGCTGGTATGCGCCGTACGCCTGCTGCTGCTGCTGTTGATACGGTGGTTGTTGCTGCTGGTACTGGTGGTGCTGCTGCGGCTGCGCGTACTGCTGCTGCTGGTGGTGCTGCTGTTGGTAGTGCTGCTGCTGTTGCTGCTGTTGCAGGTACGACAGCGACTGGGTCTGCGGCTGGTAGCTGTTGTACCCTGGTTTGGCACTGGGGGACCTAGCACTTGAACTGGCTGCAGCCGGGGCTGCCGGAGGTGGCACGCCCACACTCGGTCGGTTGACGTAGCTGCTCGTGCGGTACCCACCGGCACCAGCGGCAGCAGCTCCGCCGGCGGCCTTACGCAGACTCTCGACCCACTCTTTCTTGGCCTCGCCCGACTTGGCGTGGAGATGCAGGGGAAAGTACTTGTCCTCGTAGAACGATACGCTAAAGGCCTCGGGGATCGCGAAGTTGTCTTCGATGACCGCGCCCGTGACGTCCATGGGCGGGTTGTCGGACCGCGAGCGCTCGTAGTCCTCCTTGGTGTCGTAAAACGAGAGCTGGTTGCCATGGAGCACAAAGTAGCGCTGGTACCACTTCGCCTTGGCCGAGCCGCCGCTGGGCCCGCCCGAGTGGACCATTTGCTGCTTGATGAGGTAGCCCGCGAGCACCTGCGAGAGCGCCGATGACACGATCTCGGTCGCGCGGTACTGGCCCTGCTGGGCCGTGTCGGCGAGCCGCTTGAGCGTCGCGTTGTGGGTCAGCACGTGCTCGAGCTCGTTCGTCTTGAAGTCGAGCGTCGAGCGCAGCGAGATGATCTCGTTTTGGCACCGCTGCTCGGCCTCGCGCACGCTGAGCTCGCACTTTTGCTTCTGTTGCATCGACAGCTCCTGCATCGCGCTCGCCTGGCCTTGCGCGATCGCGACCTTGACGCTGATGTCGTTGACTTGCTTTTCGAGGTCTCGCAGCTCGCTCATGTGCGCGGCGTTGCAGTTCTCGGTACGCTGGATCACTTGGCCCACGACTTTTTGGCTAATGTACTCGCAGTACGCGGCGTCTGCGGACGGGCCGACCGCGCGCGCAAAGTACTCGTCGTGGACGCCGTCGAGCTCGTCCTGCAAGAACCCTTGCGTTTCGCGGAACAGCTCCATGGCCGACTTGTGGCCGTTCGTGGCGCTGTCCGTGAGGTACTCGCTGGACGCCAAGCTCAGCTTTTCGAGCACGTGGCGGCAGTAGGCCATCGAGGCCGCGGCATTTTGCTGCTTGTACGGCTCGAACGCCTGCGTGACGGCGACGCGGAACTGCTCCAAGTACTCGTTCGGCTCGTCGCTGGCCAGGTCGCTGTCCACGACCTCGCGGAGCTTCTTCTTGGCGATGCGCTTGCACAGTCGATGGACCTCCAGTAGCGTCTCTTCTCGGCACGGCAGCCGCGTGCGGTCGTGGGTCGTGTCGTTCAGACTGGTGCTGTGCTCCTTCATGACGTCGATCATCTCGCTTTCGGTGGTCTCTTCTTCGTTTACCGGTTGTGGAGGCTTCGACGCGAGCGGCACAGTGCGCAAATTGCCGTGCTCGTCAAACATAGCGTTGTCGCCCTGCCCATGGTCGATCACCGAGAGCCGTCCGTTCGCGTTGTCGTTGCCATCAAAGCCGGCGTCGTTCTCGTACTGGTCCCACGACGTGAACGGCTTGACGCGGCTCGCGAGCTCGCGCTTGTACAGCTCGACGGCACCGTGGAGCGCCTCCTCGCACTGGGCCTGCACGACACGGCTCCAGGCGCTCGAGATCACGGGCGCCTTGCCGCTGTTGAGCGCCTCGACGTACGTGCCCACGAGGTTCACGAGCATGGGCCCATTAATGGCCTTGCCGTAGAGCATCTTGGGCTTGGCCTTGTCAAAGAGCCGCTTGCGCAGCGTCTCAAAGGCCGAGCGGAACTCGTCGCGGAGCTCCTCGTAGGGAACGGTCGGGAGCTTTCGCAGCTTCTGTTCGTCGTCCACAGGCCGCACGAGCGTGACGCAGTCGCGCTGCCGGAAAAAGTCGGCAATCAGCATGCGGATCTGGTCCTTCGCGAGCGCGTCGTCGCTGTAGCCGCCCGTGGGCTTGAGCGCATTCTCGAGGTACTGCTTGGACGAGATCTTCTTGCCGTTGTCCTGTAGCTGCAGCGTAAAGTCGCGCACGACCCACATGAACGTCGGGAAGAACTCGTGGAGACTGCCGCCGGCACCGTCGCCATTACTGCGCTGTTGGGACGAGGTCTGAATGTGCTTGGAGAGGTTCACGACGAGCGACAGGTCCTCAATGGCGTTGCCGTCGATGACGCCGCGCGAGTTGTAGATGAAATTCGTCGCGAGCAAGAGCGCGAGCGCGAAGATGCGCGTGTCGTGGGTCTGCTCGCGGTCCACCGAGCCCAGGCCTTCGGTGTCTAAAAAGAGACACGTCGTGCCGTCCTCCAAGACAATGGGCTCGCCCCAGATCCAGATGCCTTTGGTACAGGCGTTGACCGTGCCGCCGACCGCAAAGCCCTTGGCGTTGTCGACGGCCGCGTCGATCTGCGCGGCGGCCTGGGACACGTCGATGCCCTTGGCGTGGCGCACGAGCAGGTTCAGGAGGAACGACTTGCCCGTGCGGTACAGCCCGGCGACGGCGATGACCACGAGCTTGCCTTTCAGGGACTCGAGCAGCGCGCACGCGTCCGGGTTGAGGCTGAAGGCGCCGTCGTCGGCGACCATCACGAACGGCAGCGGCGCAGCGGGCGCCATGGCGCCTGAAGCGCCCTTGTCGTCGCGGCCCATGTCGTCGGCCGGAGCAGTTCCTTCTTCGCTGTCTTGGGCGTTGTGGCCTCACTCCCCTGGCTTCCTTGAATTTGCCCTGATATTTGGGTACTCCGATGGGGGTATGCGATGTACCGCATATCTCACCAGCGGACCCAAGCGTTGGGAACAGGAGCTAGTGGCGTTAGCCATGGCTGTCTACATCTGTAAATACGCTTGGAGAAAGCGTCCAGTGGGGTGGGTTTTGAAAGATGTCCGGATAAAGAGACCAGGGTTCCGGATACGGATAGCGCAAGTGGTTCTGTTGGTCCCCAAGGAGACACGACCCAACACCAAGGAACGGTGATTGGCATCGCGTGCCGACGGACGGCTCTCTCTCTCTCTCTCTGTGGGCGCTAAAGAAGTACCATGGGTCGCGACAAGCCGCATATGGGCGGCGGCCGGAAGGCAAAGGGGCAGCCCAAGAAGACCAAGCTCGTGCTGACGTTCGACCCGGAGAAGCGCAAGTGCGTTTAGTCCCCATGGTCGAGCATGCGTGAAGTCGGGAGATCGCCAAGCGGACTAACGTGTGTCCAATGTGCCTGTAGGGAGTACTTGACGGGCTTTAGCAAACGCAAGCAGGAGCGCCGCCGCTTCGGTCTGGATATGGAGGCGTTCAAGCAGAAGAAGCTGCTGCTGGAGGCGCGCAAGCAGCGCCGCGAGGAGCAGAAGCAGCTCATGGCCACGCTCAACATCAAGGACAGCGACGCCGAAGAGGAAGCCGAAGAAGAGGAAGAAGACGACGTGGGCGAGGACAGCGAAGATGACGAGGACGACGACGACAAGGAGACAAAGGTGCTGACGTTCGACGACGCGCACACGCAGTCCAAGTTTGGCGACGTCGTGACGGTCACGACGTCCGTGGGCGACCTCAAGAGCGACTCGGAGGACAACTTTAGCGACTTTGACGACGACGAAGTCGACGACAAGGCCAGTGCCGCGCCGCGCAACAACAGGTTCAGCGGCAAGGACAAGGAGCAGTCGCTCACGCTCTTCCAGCGGATACAGCTCAAGCGCAAGGGCCTCGCGCTGCCCAACAAGCGCACCAAGCTCAAGCAGGCGCGCGACTCGCGCAAGGCTATGATGGGCTCCGGCAAGAAGGCTGCCAAGAAGGGCAACGCCGGTCGCATCGCCGGGCTTGCGCAGAAAAACGACAAGAAGGGTGGTGGCGGCGGCGATGTCGGCAAGGGCGGCAAGGCCGGCGGCAAGATCATGAAGAAGATCGGCGGCGGCAAGAAGCCCTAGATCCACTTGATAGGTTCACACGCGGCTTGATGGATTTCTTTTTTATGCACGCTGTATTTCCCTGCTTTCTTTCTTCTGTGATGCAAAAACAAACAGACTTGGCGGGCCCCTCATTTCCTTACTTCCATACCTTGATGATGCCGTCGCGGCCACTTGAGACCAGCACGGGGCCGTTGAGGTCCACGAGCGCGAGGTCGAGGATACAGTCGTTGTGGGCCGGCGAGGGTGCCACGAGACCGCGACGCTCTATCGTGACGGCGCTTTCGACGCCACCACCCGCCGCCAGCACGGCACCGAGTCCACCTTGAGCTGCGAAGTACGACGCGTCCTGACAAATCGTGATGATCGGCGCACTCAGCTTGCTCCACGCGACCTCCGGTTTTGTGATATTGCTGGAGTTGCTCGAACCTGACCCACCTGAGGAGCCCATTGTCGCAGCAGACACCAATGCTTCGCTTCGCTCCGAGTTGGCGACGCTGCCACCAGGTCCACTGGACGAGCTCATTCGCCACCAGTCACTTGGTGCGCTCTGGTTGTCGTAAAATGACTTGGACTCGCCGTCGCCGCACACTGTGAACGACTGCTTGCCATTGCGAATGTCCCAGTACCGAATCTGCTTGTCCTCACCACCTGTGATCAACGCATCTGCCACACCGCGGAAGTGAAGCGACGGGCACAGCATAGCGCGAACACTCGGTTCTTCGCTGAGGGGCGTCGTTGCGATCTCGTCAAACGCAGTCGCAATTCCGTAGATACCAAGGAAGCTGCCCAGCACGCTGCGGCTGCGGTGCGGGATCGGAACGTGGAGAAGCGTCGGGCATCGACACGCGTCGGCATCTGGTGCTTGCACGTGGAGCGTCCGGAAGATAGCGCGACAAGCGCCGATGCTCAAGTCGAAGACTGCCACTTCAGCATCGCCTGCAGCGACAAACACGAGGGGGACCGACGTTTCCTCGAGAGTCAACGTGTTCGGCAAGCCGAGGCATGGCTTCAGGCGGTGGATGCTGCGGTGGGACGAGTGTCGCCAGATGCGGATCAAGACAAGGAAGCGGAGGTCCCACAAGCAGATAAAGCCACGCGAAGTACCGACCGCTAACCAGCTCACATCGAGAGAGTGGGTGATGCACGTCACGTAACCAATCTCTGGCGAAATCTCAAGTTTCCATGCCTCACGACGCGATCGCAAATCCCACGCACGGATTGTGCCATTTCGAGTCGCGTAAATGAGAAGCGATTCGCTGACATTGCTGAGATGGTCGAGTACAGTGATTGCACTGTTCTCAGTCCGCAGCTCGCGAAGCCCAGTCGTGATGAAGTTTGCACCGGTGGCGTTCACTTTATCCACTCGGAAGACGTGGACGGTGCCGTTGCTTGAAGCTGATGCCACCGAATGGGAGTTGTCGAGAACAACCATGTCGGTGAGAACTCCTCCTTGACCATCGTATGTTGCGCGTGAGCCCTGGTTGATACTGTGCTGCATGGAGCGAATCGACCAGAGCTTAACGGTGCCATCGTTGGAAGCAGAAGCGAGGAAACTGAAGTCTTGCGAAGGGCAGATCCGGTTCACAGCTCCCGAGTGTTCCGCTAACTCTGCGACAAGAGTGTTCTTGCGTGGACGCCAGTTGCGATACGCCGAGAAAGCAGGTGCATACCCACCGGCGCCTCCCATGCTTCCATTGCCACTCGACCCGATATTTGAGCCATAACCACCAGTGCTGAAGGTGTTAGCGGCGACAGCGGAGGAAGGACTGGGAATCAGCCCTCCTCGGTCCAGACCTTGACTCAGCGTTGACGAGGAAGTAGCATTGCCTTGCAGCATACTGTACGGACTCGACGGGTGAGCATAGATCGAGTAAGCGCTCCCATCGGCGAGACGCAAGGCTCCAAGATCCGGCGGAAGCGGTGGCACGCCAAGAGCCGTCAACCGTGCCAATAGCTTGCGGGGGTTTGAGAGAGCCGGATCGACGGACGACTCACGGAACACAGAGGCGAACATACCAGGAAGCTGAGCTCGCTTCATCGTCGGTGAGTAGGGTGTGTTGTAATCCATCAAACCGCCAACCCCGTCGCCGCCGTATATGTCTCGCATGTTCACATTGAGCATGGACATCATCGCGCCGCTTGTGTTGACGAAGTGGCTGGAGTCAATCACCGGCTGCATATTCAGGTTACCGCCGTTTCCGTTCTCGTCAAACTGTGCAGCCCCCGATGCAGGCGGTGGTGTCATCGGCGACGCAGCGAGAGGTAGGTTCGGTGCGACCAATCCATACATTCGTACGATGAGCGACAGTGACAGGTTTTCGAGCAACGCAGCACTAGCTTGCCCGGTCAGTCGTCTCGGAGTAGTCACACTCAGTTGCCGACCTATCGCTGGGGGAATAGCTGTCAAAGAGCTTTGCGCCTGGTTCGAACCAGGAGCGAGGATTAAGTTCCCACCCTTGAGAGGCTGAGCGACGGAGAGTGCAAACCGCATGTCGGGAACGTAGAGTACGTGAAGACTGGATCGAGGTAGCTTGCGTACACCAGAACCGCCCATCGGGCTTCCTCTCCCATCGCCTTTTCCACCCTGACCTTGCAGCCTGGCTTTCTGCTCGACGTGAAGGAGCTCCATCTTGCTCTTCATGTGCATCGACGCAATCGCGACGTACTGCTGCATCAGCTTGAGGCCTTGAAGTTCATTCTTCTTCTGCTCGTATGCGGTTGCGCTTCCATTACCGTTTTCTCCCGCTGTCGATACAGGGGCAAGCGGAGGTAGCCTATTCATGGAGTAGTTATCGAGAGAATCGACACTCGAAAGAACCCCGCGTGGCCCTCGTACCCTCTCGTTGCCAGTATCCTCGCTCTCGGTCGATAGCGAGACGAAGCCTTCAATGTCCAAGCCCTCTGATCCACCGGAAGGCGAGGAGGAAGCAAGCAGAACAGCATCAAAAGTCTGTCTCGAGACAAAATGACGACAGCAGTCTCGCAGCCGAACCAAGATCTCCGCTTCGCTTTCTCCGACCATAAAGATCATGGTCTTCTTCAAGAACGGTCGCAGTAGTGGCCCGAGAAAAACGTTCGCGTCAACCGTCCCCATTTGTACTGCGATGTAGCTCATGAGCTTGAGTGCAGCATCTCGAATCCACCAGCTTGGATGCAACAGCAGTGAACACGTCATCTTCGCCTTATCCGCTAGAGCGCTAGTGCTCTTCTGGAACAAACCGAGCTGGCACAGCGCACTGAGGCAGTCAAGCGCTTTTGTGATCACAATTTCCTGGACATCGAAAAGCGCCATCTCGATACACGGCAGAATGTACAACTCAACAGTCACCCGCCCGACAAACGCGCCAACACCGGTGATATGATCGAAGAAAGCACCGCGTAGTTCCCAGTCACGATCGTTCAAGAACGTGATAAGCTGGGGCAAAACCACATCGAGAGTTCGCTCACGGCCGAAGAAGATGCACAAGCGCGTGATATCTCCCAGCAAGGCTCGCTTCACAAGTGCAGACGAGGTCTTCTGATCGGGTGCAGCAAGCTGGATTACAAAACGGGAAACCATCTTGTGCAAGCGGTTCAACTCCTTGTCAAAGTTGCTTGATGCAAGAAACAGTGTATGAGCGGCGGAGGCATCGCCACTTCGTCCTGACGCAGGCCCTGTCGCAGACGCCGTCGAGCCTGGACTTGTTCCCAAGTTTCGTTGCTTCAACGAGTGCGCAATTTCGAGGAAACGCCGACTCGTCGATGCTAGTAGAGGAAGACACTCAGCGAAAGTGATTCGAACCAGCTCGTCAGGGTCGATAGGGAACTTCGACATCTGGGGGAATATGTACTGAGGGAAAATCGGTGCATCCGACAGCGGGAAGCTCTTCACCAGAGACAACAGGAACGTAAGAGTTCGGATCGTCACAGCTCGAACTGTCGCACTTGAGTCATCAACCAGTTCCAGAAGGAATGGCACCAAACGTTGGAGTCGGACTTCGTCGGACGTGTACTTGCCGAGGTAGCGCATCAGGTGCAAGGCCGTGATTTTCGACTCTGGAACTTGAACGTGCCTTAAACTTGAGCAAACGAGCGACAGGACAATGACAATCCCGTTTCGATCGTCATCCCACGGCTCCAGTCTCGATGCGCTTCGGGTCCGTCTTCTTGGGATTGACGAAGGAGGCATCGAGATCTCATCTTCTTCCGCGAAGTCCGAATCTGGATTCTCGTCGATACTGGTTCCACGCTCTTGCTGATCCTCGAGCAGGGGTACGTCATGTTGCATGGATTGCTTTTTCTTCTCCGTTAGCGCTTGGAATTGCTCATTCAGCTTTTCGATTTTCTTCTTTTGGGCTGATCGGCTGAGCGTCATCTCACTTTCCTTCGCTCGCTCTCGCTCTGCGGGAGTCATATTTTCTCGAAGGGCTCGCCTCTCAGCTTCGGAAGGGAGCTTCTGGTCCAGTTCTTCGAGAACCCGCTGAGCGACATGGCCTTCGCCTTCAACAGAAAGTAGATCAGCACTAAGCTGGCGGTCCGAGCCGTAGCCTTCACGCATTCGCTGCCTGAAAAACTGCTCTCCTTCGACATCCTCCACACCTGCGACTTCCCGGACGATCCGACCGTAATATTTGCACGCTAGTCGAATACGGGCATCTGGTACTCTGCCACCACGGCCCAGGACCAGAACCATGAATCGTGAAGTGAAGGTATCGAAATGAGCTGGGAAAAGCGCAGTAGAACTCGATCCCGTGTACTTGACCAAGTATTCACTGGCTGACAAACGAGCACGAGGATCCAGCTGGAGCATATGCAGAAGAAGTTCCTCGAGCAAGGGATCGTCAACTTTCCGAAGAGCCGACTTCAGGTAATCGCTGTCGCCCGTTCGATACTTCAAAAGCGATGGAAGATCGAACAGTGGCTTGCCCCCGAGGAACACCTCTGCGATCACGCAACCAGCCGAGAACACATCCATCGACTCGAGCAGGTTCCCTTCACGACGACTTCGCGGATTCTTCCCACTGGCGCCTGGCGCAGAGCTAGGGCCAGTTTCCATCGTCAGCTGCCGCTCAATCTCTTCCACAGTAAGTTGACTGTCTGTCAGGTTCGAGAGCATGATTGCGTCCTTCGAGGTGCCAGCCGCCGATGCCGTCTTGGAGGGCGTTTTGCCATAGAATCGTTCTGGAGCAACACTGCATCCACGGCGAGTGGCATCAATCGCGCAGAAGTAGTAGTTGTAGTCAGCAGGGTCATCTTCAGGAATGTATGTCGGCTTGAACGGTGCAAAATCCGTGAGGTAGATCCAGTTCCAGCTTGTAACCATGATGTTCTCTTGCTTGATGTCACCGTGGCAGATACCCTTGGAGTGGCTCTGTTCAAGAGCCCGTAAGATTTGGTATGCGATCCATTTCTTCTCGATCTTCGTCAAGAACGGTCGCGAGCAGATCCTGTCGTAAAGGTTCGAAGCGAAATACTGACGAACCAAAAACGCAACGTCGAACTTTGTCGAGAGCTGGTAGTCGGCATACGGAAGCAAGTTCGGGTGCTGCTCGATGTTGAAGCCTTGGCTCAGACGCCTCAGCGCGACTTCGACATTCCCCAGTTTCTCGTTCGGGTCGACTTTCCGATAGATCTTGACGATCAAGCTGCCTTCCTCGCACTTGCAGTAAATCGTCTTCAAGAACTTGCCATCGCCGATAAGACTGCCGAACATGACGTTCATTGACTTGTAGCCCATGAGATACGTGCGGTAGTGCGACGCGCTGTCGAGCTGCGGCTGCGCACGCGGCGCCGCGTTTCCCATGGTGGCTCGCTGGCTTCACTCAGACGGCAGCTGCTCGTCGGCTGTTTCGCGTTCTCTTCAGCTTCTTGCGCCTCCCTTCTCGCGCGGGGCCCTCGTGCACGGATCCGTGGACACCTTGTGTGCACGACGGTCAAACTCGCGGTTGTGCTTGCGCTCTCTCCTGCGACGCCCCCTTCCGTCACGCACGTGTGACGTCTTTCGGTCCGGTTCAGGCGAATTGGTTGCTTTCCTTCTTCTCAGGAAGCGGGCACACACGTGTGTGCCAGGTGGGCGGTACACGACCTTCACGTACTGTCCTCTACACATTAAGTACGAATCTGCTGCAGAGTGATAGTCATCGAGTTTTCCGCCCCAGCTTCCAATTTGAACCAATCATATCGACGCATGGTTGCCTTCTTGAAGTTCCTTGGATTGAACTCCTCATTCTTCAACACTCGACGAAGAAGACAAGCATGGAGAAGCACAACAGCGGTGATGGGCCAGTGCTGCATCACATTGAGGCAGACGATGGAGATACCCAAGTTCAGACACGGTCAGAGACCAACGAGGACATCCTCGAACTGCGCAAGTTCATCAGTGAGTCGTACCCACATCGGTGGGATGGATTATTTGCTGGAACTCACCCGCGATATTGCAATGGCAGTGGATATGATGCACACGGAGATGGAATTCGTGGAGCGCATCAAGCAGAACGAAGACAGCATTGCGACAGTAAACAGTCGCATTGAAGAGTTAAAGGTGATATTGCCTTTTGCCGGGCTATCTCAGCAGAGTTTAATTGACCCTGGCGTCTACGACTAGACATCTGTCAAAACGGAGCAGCGCCGCAACAAAACAATCCAGGCACGATTGCACTCGAGCGTGGAAGACTTACACGCGCTAGAAGACAAGGAGATCGGTGAGCGAATTCAGTTTGTGACGGATGCGGCGGTCGGTACTGATAATTTTGTGTGTGCTCGGGAGCAGTTCTGAACGCCAAATACCGCCAATTTCGAGGTGAGTCAACGCTCTGTGCTTTGGGACTCCACCTCAACTCACACGTGAAACGAAATACACTAGATGTAGTGGAGGCGCATGGTCTGGAGTCTCGCAGCTTGAAGAGTCAGCATCAGCGACTTCGAGATCAAATGCGCATATCCGAGGAACAAGAAAACGCGAACAAATTGAGAACCAGATCGTTCATTTCTTCATCTGAGGAGTCGAGAAGCCGCTGCTCACTCGGTAAGCATTCCCCGCAACGAGTTGTTTGGTTTTGTCTCAATTCTTGTGCACAACCAGTTCTGAAGGAGATGGATCGCGGTGAACAGTTCGACATGCTTCGGTCGGAGCTGCAAAAAATTCGGGCGAAGCGACGATACATCGATCAGCATACCGAGCAGCTCGAACACGACTTGCACGACACGAACGCGATCCACGAGGAATTCAAGGGGCAGCTAGAGACTTCTCGACTTGATCTCTCTGAGCAGAGTGCCGTTCTCGCGGCTGTCAACCAAGATTGCTCTCGGCGCCGGACGTATTTGCTTGAGGAAGTGCATCAATTGCGCTTGTATCATGGTATAATTCTTCTGCTCTAGATGAGTTATTGCCTGACTTCAACCTAATGAATTCCTGCTCTAGAGCAATCGAACAAGAAGCTGAAGGCAAAACAGAAAAAGTATCGAGTGAAGATGCGGGCGGAAATCGTGACTTTGAGAAAACGTGTTGCCTTCCTTACGACGGGTAAACAGGTTCCTCATGATTTCCAATCCCCCTTGACGCGCTAACGTATCTGCAACAGAGCTTGAAAATCACGAAATGAATGCCGAGGACATTCTCTCATCAATCGCTCCATTTCGAGACCAGCGGGAGCAATTGGAAGCCAGGTATGACGAACGCAGAAGTGAGTAATGAGGTTCAAAGCTGACTTCGAGACCCTCAGGAGAGCTGCTTTAGACGCTGAAGCGACGCAGATTGAGGTGAGTGCGAGTCGTGTGTGATCGTCGGACACGCTTTCTTCTCAAGTTTTTGGGTAGGAAAAGATCGTTTGTGCTCAACAGGACATCGAGAGTTTCGATTCATGCAAGGAAAAGTTCAATATTCGCGAAATGAAGGCTAATCTCGTGCAGAAGAACGATGAAGTTGATCAAGCTGTCCGTGCCTTAAAAGCAAAAAAGGTACGCAGCATCTCCACCTCGGCTATCGAATAGCAATCTCACACACTACAGGATGAGTTGGCACAACTCCAGGAAGACGATCAGAAGGTGAGTATTCAGGGTTACGCATGCGAGTTGATTCCCTTGGCCTAACCGCGAACATTTTAGCTACGGAATGAGCTAGATAACCTCGGCCGCCTCATTGAAGAGGCTTCGCTTGGTGATGTCGATGAGGAATTTGCTCAGCTAACCACTACGAGAGAAGAGCTTCGAGCGCGCTACAACTCGCTTGTTGAGAAGGAGGGCATTGCTAAAGACCGCTGCCAGCGACTGAATTCAAGCATTCAGAGCCTGCAGAAACTGCAGAAGCGCCTAAAAAGCGCAACGTGTAAGATGCAGAAAGAGTTTCGAAAGCTTTCCAACCATCGAGATCAAGCGGCTGAAAAGTTAGAGAAAGAGCAAACCCTTCTTGCTACCGTTGAAGAAGCTGATCAGGTACAGCTCCTGGACCACATCCCATGAGGAAGACGACGAACTAACATGTTTGATGTGTGCACCGCCACTAGTGCGTCAAGAGGTACGATTTGCAATTCGTAGTGATTCGCACGACAAAGCGAAAATAGTAATGTGTCCTTGTAGGTTTAACGAAGAATTGAACACGATCAGAGGTGGCCACGCGGAGGAGCTAGACAGCCTTGAACAAGAGCTGTGCAAGAGAGAGGAGGTGTGGAAGCGTCAATGCCTGGAGGAAGAGACTCGACTGAAGACAGAACTGCAAAATTGGAATGCAAAAGTCAGTCAAGTAGGGAATGCATGTTGGTGACGAAACCTCGCCACTGACTTCGCGGGGCGTTTTCGTAGGTGGCAGCGCTCCAGGACGAGCTCCGGGCACGTTGAAGATCGAAGCGTCACACTTCGATTGGCTACCTTGATACCCAGATTTTATGTGTCACGCGTTCTCGATAAAGTACGAATCCTCTTTGGCAGCCAAACTTTCCAAAAGCAAAACTGCGTTTTTCCTCAAGTTTGTGGGTGTGCTCAACCGAACGTGACCCTGAGAACAACGTCAGAAGAACAGATCGTGGTCGCTCATTGCGATTCACGACCGCCACCGGCCGCCCGCAGCTCAAGATTTCTCAACCGATCCATTCGTTCGTCCGCCCCAACTCTGGAAGGAAGACGTGTCGTCATGGGTAATGCTGAGTCTCGCCCGTCTGCGCAGAAGAACTCGCTGTCGAGTGACGACGCCGCCACTACGCGCGGCAGCGCGGAAAACGGCGACGCCCGTCTCTCGCTCCCCGATGCAACCGACGTCGAATTGCCCGGTCGCGAGGAAGGATCGCAGCGGCGCCATTCCATGTCGGCGCCGTCGTCACGCCGCTCGTCGCGGCGGCAGCGGAACCGACACACGGATGCCGACCTTCGCGGAGCGCCCGCGAGTAACGGCAACGTCGAAGCCGGTGGCATCGAGCGTGGCCAACAGGCAACAGAAGAACAGGCCGGCCAGGTCGGATACTGGTACTTAATCAAGAACGGTTACACCGAGCTGGTGAACCTCATCATCCGCCCGCCGCGCGCCAGCTACGACGTCGAAGAACTCGGGCCGGCGACGTTCACGTTTTTGGGGCGCGAGTACCAGCGCATCGACTTCACCGTCGACAATGACCGCGAGCAAACGCTGCAGTGCTCGCACTGGCTGCCCGTGCAGAAGGAAATCAACGGCCTCAGGGAGTTCCCCTGTGTGATCTATCTGCACGGCAACTCGTCGTGCCGACTCGAGGCGCTTTCGGTGATGCGTACGTGCCTCGCCTCGGGGCTCACGGTCGTGGCGTTCGATTGCGCTGGCTGCGGCAAGTCAGACGGCGACTACATCTCGCTTGGCTACTACGAGCGCGAAGATCTCAAGTGCGTCATGGATTTCTTGCGCGCCAAGACCAAAGTATCGACCATTGGCTTGTGGGGACGCAGCATGGGCGCGGCGACGGCGCTTCTGCACGCCGACCGGGATCCGTCTATTGCCGGCATCGTCGTCGACAGCGCGTTCACGAACCTCGAAGATCTCGTGCAAGAGATCGTCGAGAAGGGCCGCCGCGAAGGCTTCACGATCCCGGGCTTTCTGGTCAAGATCGTGATGAAGTTCATTCGCAGCTCTGTCCAAAAGCGAGCGGTGTTTGACATCAAGAAGCTCGCGCCCATCGAGCACGCGTCGATTTCGTTTGTGCCGGCGTTGTTTGTTGCTGCGAACGGCGACGACTTCATCGGCCCGCACCACAGTGATCAGATCTTTGCGCAGTACGCGGGTGACAAGAACATCGTCAAGGTCGCTGGGGACCACAACAGTGTGCGGCCGCAATTTCTTTTGGACTCGGCCGGAATCTTCCTCCAGAGTGCACTTCAAGTGGACCCCAAGCTGCTACCGGAGGCTACGCTGCTCGGGGGCTCCAGGAGCGGTCGCACGCCTTGGTCAAGCACGGGGCCATCGTCGCTGAACCGGCTCATGATGATGGACCTCGAGGCCGCGCTCCACGCCGGACCAAATGCGACAGCCCACATCCCGACTTCGGAGTGGTCCTGCCCGACCTGCACGTTCGTCAACGTGGCTCTGCGCACTCACGTACGTTGTGATCTCTGGAAAGTGCGAGCGGAGTGCGACTGCGTCTAACGCTCTGTTTTCTCTTTACGTCTGTGGACCTCAACACAGTGCGAAATGTGTCAAACAGCATTCAAGCCTCAGCAGCCAAGCAAGGAAGCGAGCTCCCCAAAGCGATGGAGTTCATCGCCGGCTGCGCTTGTTCGCTCGAACCTCGATACAGAAATCGATGACAACCTCGTATCCAGCGCACACTCGCAGACGTCGCCACCGCCGGCACCGGTGTCGAGCGCACGAACGATATGATCCCAAGAGCGATATGATCACCTACGGTCGACGAGTATTTCGATCGTGGAGAGACAGTCGGCGGACGGTTGTTGTGGTCACGTGAAAGGAGAAATCGGTGCTGTTTCTACGCGTGAAGCGCTGTGTTCCTGTACGTGGACCGTAGACGAGGATCCGTGCCGTCGAGTGCCTTAATTTATTGTTGCCGCTCCTGTCCAAGACTCACGACTCGCGTGAGATCGAGCACACCACAGCGCGTGTTTGATCGCGAAGATTTGGCATCAGGCAGGAGGTAGACTCGGAATAAAGACGCGCACATTCGTACACGTACTGCGGGAAGCCTCCGGAGCATTGCCCCACGTGCTGACAGTGACCGTCTTTGAAACAGCAACCCCCTGGACGGAATCGATCTGCGCGACACCAAGAAGCAAAGCTAACGAGAACCCAAGACACAAGAGCGATGGGCGGCGAACATGGGGTGATAGAACGACGACCGCGAGAATCCCCCGCAGCAGCCGACGCCGCCGCCACTCGACCCCGCGAGGCGTGCACGGCGGGTCGGTCGCTGCGGGCCGCGTCGCCCATTTCTTTAATGGACATTGCAGGAGAGAGAGGGACGCCTCGACCATGCTGCTACGAGAACAAACTCGGCGAGCACGCGACTACAGAGCGACTACGCTTAGTAGGTGTGGCCGGCCGACTTCTTCTTCTCGCCGAGCTCGAAGTGCTTGGTACGCTTGATCGGGAGCTGCTTCTTGGTCTTGCAGTCCTTGCACTCCATGCGGAGCGTGATCTTCTTGGTGGTCTTGGCCTTCTTGTGGAAGACCGGCTTGGTCTGACCACCAAAACCCTTCTGCTTGGCCTTGTAACGACGGGCACCCTGCGCGTACTTCGAGGCCTTGCCGGCCTTGTACTGCGAGATCTTGTGCACCGTGTGCTTCTGGCACTTCTTGCCAGCGCAGAAGGTGCGGCGTTCCTTAGGCATGTTCACCATGGTTGCTAGTTTCTACAACACCAACCACACGCGCAACGTCAATGACTCTGCGGGAATACTAAACCGACCCACGCCGCCCGATTGCCCCAGCTCGCACGCGACGACCCGACACGCGCGCCAACACCGAGAAGACGAGAGAGAGAGAGAGAGAGAGAGCTCCACCGACGTCTCGTAAAACTCGGACGCCATCGACCGCGAACACCACGGTCCACGATCGGCCCGAGACAACGCAACGAGCGACAGCCACAGCCGCCATTACCGCTCCTGTTTGCTCCACGCGACCGTTCTATCGACGGATACGCCGGCTGCTCTTGCCACTCGCGTTGCTGCCTGCAGATGCCCACGCCATTCGTTGTCGCTGTCCATGTCTCGGCACGACGGGGGAGATCACGCGCGTCTGTTTGGACCCATCTTGCGCGGGCGATAGGACGCCTACGCGCGCTGTTGGACCGCCGATCGGCGCGACGGGACGCGCTCTCTCATCTTCACGTGCGTGTTGCGCGCTCGCGGCGCGTCGCGGCGCGCAGAGGGGGATCGTAGAAGGCGGGAAGCGTCCATAAACTCACCTCTCTTCTAGTCCGATTTCCGAAATCACTCACGCAGGGCGGTTGCTAGGCCCAAAAGGCTCGTACACTTGGCGTCGAGAACCAATGGTTCCGCCCCAACCAACAAACAACCAACAAAAGGAGGTTCCCTCACGACACACCACGGCAACACCAACTTTCGTAAAAAATACACCATCGAGGACCCTACCCCTATTTACGTATGACGCGTATTTACGGAATGACGATCACTCCCGCTGTGAAGTAGTGACGGTGTGAAGTAGCACGTCGCACAGGGAGAGTGATGGTCTTGCTGTCGCCTCCATTCCGGGAGCATTGGCCGGCGTGAACGAGAAGCACGCCTGCGTCGAAGCCGCTCAGGAGATGGCCGCTAGTGCGCCAGCGAGTACGCGCGCTGAGATGAACAACTTGTACCGGAACGCCGTGTGTCTGGCGCCCATGGTGCGCGCGGTACGGTCTCCATAGCGCTCCAATTAGCTTCGCTATCGTCCCTTTCACAAACTGATCGATTGTGCGGAAACGCTGTAGGGCACGCTGCCGCTGCGGCTACTGTCGCTGCGCTACGGCGCGGACCTGGTCTACGGCGAAGAGATCATCGACAAGCGTATCATCGCGACCACGCGCGTCGAGAACGGTGCGTTTGTGTGGCCTCTATCATTCGCGAATGGCGCACACACAAGCGGCGAACTGACAACCAAACGCATCGATGGACAGCGGTGCTCCACACCATCGACTACGTGAGCAAGAACGGCGACTCGGTCGTGTTCCGCACGTGCGCCGAAGAGAAAGCCAAAGTAGTCTTCCAGATCGGCACGGCCGACGCACAGCTCGCGCTCCAAGCCGCGCAGCACGTGTGCGTCTGTCTTCTCCTCATCGATGCCCTACCTCCACAGGGACACTAACTGCGCCATGATATATCTAGCGAGCAGGACGTCGCGGCCATCGACGTCAACATGGGCTGCCCCAAACACTTTTCGATCCAGGGCGGCATGGGTGCGGCGCTGCTCAAGAACCAGCAGGTCGCGTGCGACATCATTCGCACGCTCAGCACGCACCTCACCATCCCCGTGTCGGCCAAGATCCGCCTCCTGGAATCCACCGAGGCCACCGTAAGATTCGCTGTCTATCCGTCTCGCACCTCCCTCTGTCCATGACTCATGAGCCTCTGGGCCATCGTAGATTGCGTTTGCCAAGGCGCTGCAGGACGCTGGCGCCGTGGCGATCGGGCTCCACGCGCGGTACACGAGCGAGCGGCCCGTGGACGCGCCCCATTGGGACTTGCTGCGGCCCGTCGTGGAGGCCCTGGACGTGCCCGTGCTCGTGAACGGCGACATCTTTACGCGCGAAAGCCTCGCCAAGATGCGCGCGGAAAGCGGCGCGTCGTCGTTTCTCGTGGCGCGCGGCGCCATGGCCAATGCATCGATCTTCCGAACCGACGGTGGCATGCTGCCGTACACGGACGTCGTGATCGAGTACCTGAAAGCCGCGGCCGAGACCGACAACGTCTTCCAGAACACCAAGTACACGCTCTCGCGGATGCTGCCGGGCAAGTGCGACGAGCCGGAAGACACGGTCGTGACGGTCGCGGATCTCTACGCGGTCAAGAGCAACGAGCACATGTTTGCGCTCTGGGGCCAGCGCCACGTGTACGACGAGTGGCAGGACATCTTCCGTGCCCGCGCTGCCGCCATGGGCCAGGGCGCAGCGATGCCCCGCGCGCCGCAGCAGCCGGCCCACGCGTACGACGACGCGCACGTGCTGAATCGGCGGTTCTACTGCGACGTGTGCGCCGTCCAAATGCTCAGCGACCAGGACGTCGCGCTCCACGTGAACGGCAAGCGCCACAAGAACAAGCTCAAGCGCAACGCCGCGGCCGCGCTCTCGCAGCATGTCGCGCGGGTGGAAGACAAGCAGCAGCAGGGGGGACACGATGGCGAGCCAGCGGCCAAGCGCGCCAAGCGGGACGAGAGCCCCGCGACGAGCGAAACGCACGACCCCGTGGAGGTGCCGAACGACAGTGGGTCGAGCACGGCCACTGCGGGTGTTGTGGCAACCGACGCCCCACGCTCGTCGTAGCGAGGCACGGCTCGTGTGGTGCCGTCGTTTCGTCACTTCTCTCGCTCTTTCGCTCCCATTCTTACGCGCACCATAGACGACATGTTTCAACTTTCCCCCATTCTTACTGCGCGCCGGCGTAGCGCGCTTCCTCGGCGTAGTACTCGGTAAAGCCCACGACGTCTTTGACGTGGGCAAAGTCGCACAGCATCGCGTCCAGCGCCTTGTCGGGCGTCGCGTTCGAGCCGTCCTCGACTTGCTCACTTGCTTCGTTCGAAGCCTGCGCCTTGAGCAGCTGCAGCGACGTCTCCATGGCCTTGATGCCCGTGCTCAGCAGCGTCAGCGGGTACAGCGCCAGCTTGTACCCCAGTCCTTCCAACTGCGTGGGCGTCAGCACGGGCGTGAGTCCGCGCTCGACCATGTTGGCGACCTTAACGCCGGGCACTTGGGCGCAGTACGCGCGCATCTCGTCGACGCTGCGTGGCGCCTCGAGGAACGTGATGTCGGCGCCGAGCTTGACAAATTCCTGGCACCGCGCGATGGCCTCGTCCAGCGAGTGGGTCGCGCGCGCGTCCGTGCGGGCCATGATCACAATGTCAAAGCCGCCCTCTCGACGCGCGTCCACGGCCGCGCGGACGCGCGCAAAGGCCTCATCGCGCGAGACCACGGCTTTGCCCTGCGTGTGGCCGCAGCGCTTGGGGGACACCTGGTCCTCGAGCATGATGCCGGCCATACCGGCCTGCGCGTACGCCGCGACCGTGCGCTTGACGTTGACGGCGTTGCCGTAGCCAGTGTCGCCGTCGCCAATACACGGCACGTGGCGCGTGGCCGCGCAGATCGTGCGCGCCGCGGCCTCCATCTCGGCAAACGAAAGCAGCTGAGTGTCGGGAAAGCCGTGCGCGGCCGAGACGCCAAAGCCCGTCATGAACGTCAGGTCAAAGCCTGTGTGGGGGGACACGCACGGGTTAGCTAGATGCAGGGGTTCCATGGAAAAGAAGAAGGTGTCGCTCACCGGCGCGTTCGATGAGCTTGGCCGTGAGCCCATCGAAGCAGCAGGGCACGAGCACGAGCCCGTCGGATTCTGGAAGATGCCAAGGAAACGAGGGTTACGCTTTCGTGGTTCTACGTAGTACGAAGTGGGGGTACAGATGGGCGCCGAGGTACGTACGCAGGAGCTCGCGGAGGCGCGCGGCGCGCTGCGGTTGCGTGGTGCGTTGCATTTGTCGACTCGGTTGGCGCAGCAAAATGCGGAAATGACGGCGGAAGAGTTTGGAGCGCTTGGTTTTTGGCAGGCAGACACAAAAAGTGTTTGCTCAATCTCAATACATTGAGGAGCTACGTCTCAGCACCCTGGATTGCGTGATCATCGTGTCCTGAAATGAGCCATTCGCGGAACCTCAACGAGCACACAAAGGAGAGAAACACCGAGCCGCAGCTAATTACTAGTATGAGGGATGGAGATTCCCAGCGAGAAAACGGAGAGCTTGTTTATGACGCCTTGAGCTGGACGACCTACGGATGCAGCACGAGAGAGGTGGGGTGAGACAGCGGCAGCCTTATCTCATGGGACACCAAGGCCAGTCAGTCACTCACCTTGAGGATCTGCTGGAGGAACGCGACGTCGACACGGGCTGCGACTTGGCTCGACTCGTTGAGCTCGTCGATGAGCTGTTCAAAGAACGCGGCAAAGTCGCTCTGTGTCTCCTGGTTGCTCTCGCTGGCGTGCTGCTGCTGGTGCTGTTGCTGCTGGTCTACGTGGAGCAGGTACGTCTTGAGGAACAGCAGCGCGCTGGTTTGGAGTGCGTTGACAGCGACCGCGACCGCGGCATGCGGTTTCTCGGTCTTCTCCTCGAGCTTCTTGAGCTGCTCGACGCAATACTCCATCGCGATGCACAAATGCCCTAAGCCGGGCTCGCACGTGAGTGTGAGCGACTCGCTGGGCACGACCAGCGCCAGCAGCGGGATGAGCTGCTCGTCGTCGATGAACCGTGAGCCTTGGACCGACACGGTCGCGGCGCGGGAGGTCATACTAGCGGTCCACTTGAGCAGCAAGTGCGTGCCTTGCTCGACGACGTGCGTGAGCTTGCTCTCCATCTCCGTGTAGAACGCCGTCACCTGGCGCTTCTCGTCCGCGGTCGTTGCCTCCAACTGTTCGTGCAGTAGCGTTTGGTGCGCAAACGTGAGCGACGCCGACGCCGCGGCCGCAAGCGAACGCGGCGACGACGAAAGTGGCCACGCGGTCACGCTCAGACGCCGCGGCTTCTTCAGCAGCTGCGCCTGGTGCTGCTGCTCGCGCTTGCGCGCGGCCGTATACGACGAATTGCCCAACAGCACGCACGCGCGACGCAGTGCGAGCCGGCTCTGCTCCATGAGCACGAGGTGGTTCTTGGGCAGCATCTCGCGCCACTGCTTGCGGCGCGGCCGGCTCGCGCTGAGCGCGTTCAGGAACGTGAGCGCACATGCCTGCTCTTCCACGACCGCGCGGTTCAGTCGTGGCGTCGAGCTCAGTGCCGAGGCGAGCAGCGTCTCGGCCCTCGACACAAACTCCCATACGCTGTTGTCGGAAGAGGACACCTGCAGCTGGCGCACCAATCCCGACGCGATCATCAGCACACTGCACCACGCGATGTGCGCGCTCGAGCGTCCGAAGCTGGTGTCCGCCGCGACTGTTCGGTACCCGCGCGAGCTCGAGACGCTCTGCTCGGCCGTGATGCGCTCGCGCAGGCACGGCACCAGCTTCTTCGCGAAGAATCGAAGCACCGAGAAGCCGTTCACGGGGTCCTCATCGAGCATGACGTGGCGGCACAGCTCGGCGTTCTTCGGATTCCACACGACCGCGTTGATGCCTCGCAGCACTGCACACGCCTGGAGTTGCTGGGTCAGGGTCACACTCGTCTTCGTGGGCTGGAACCGGTCCGTGACGATCTCGAAGAGGGCGCGGAGCCCGTTGGTCTCGTGCTGCAAGAGCGCCACGAGCGGACCCAGCGCGACGATCGCGTCGAGCTTGAACTTTTGCTTCTCATGGGCGACGGTGAGCGACGTGAAGTCATCCAGCAACGCGTGGAGCAGCGACCAACTGACTTGGAAGAGGCGGCTCGTTCCCGCGTCCTTGTTCTCCACCGCAGCGCAGTCGCACAGCTTGATGGACTCGATAGCATGCTGCGTGAGCTTCACCTGGACCACCACGGCGCGCTGCACGAGTTCGTGTTCGAGCGCGCGATCCTGCGCCGCGAACTGCGTCGTGATGTGGCGAGTGAGCAAGAGCGCTGCCGTGAGCAGTGAGGAGCGTAGTTCCAGTGCGAGCGCGTCGACTTCTTGTCCGTACGATGCGCCGACGAGGTGTTCCCAGAGCGACGCCTGTTTGGCGCTCGAGCTAGCGCCCGAAACAGTGATCGAGTGGGCCGCCGCACGCGACGATTTCTTGTTGGACTCGAACACTTCACGCGCCGCGCGCTCGACAAGCGCGAGGAGCTCGATGCTTCTCGCGACCGTAAGGCGCAGCTCTCGTCCGCTTGTGGTGTCACGCGCACGCGTCGCAGACAGCTTCGGGTCGCGCGTCTTGCGCACGACAACGCGGATCTGGTGGTGCAGCATCGACACCAAGAGCTCCACGAGATGCTTGAGGTGGCTGAGTGAGAGCAAGTCAAAGCTCGGCGCGCCTCCCTCCTGGTCTCGTTCATGGCGCTGGAGCTGAAATAACACCGTCTCAGACAGCACCTGCACGATGCCATACGACGTGCGGTCGCCCGAAAAGAACGACGACGAGGCCGACTGGTGGAGCGGAGACACAGGCGCGTTGGGGCGAACAGTACGTGGGGGCGTCGCGATCATCGACTCCTTGCGCTTGCGATGCTCGCTGGTCGTCACGGTAAAGGATGACGACGAATCATCCGCGTCGTTGCTGGTAGAGGTTGCGCCAGGCTGCAGCGAGTACAACTCCATAAAAACTTTCCATCGGCCGAGCGCGTGGATCTGGGCGGCGGCATGCGCGGACACAAGTGCGCTCCACTTGGTGCGCTTCCACGTCGTCATCAGCGACTCACCGTCGCGCTTAACCGCGGGCTCCAGCTGCCACCGCAGCGTCATCAACCCTACAACGACCGACTCGTGGTACAACAGCACACTCTCGCCATTGTCGGCACTCGAGACCACCGACCGCGGGAGCGGCATGACATACCCCTTCACCGAATCCGCGACCTCGGCAAACCGCGAGGCGTTGTAGTCGAGTCTTGTGAACGTGCGCAGCCAGTGCGCGTACAATCCTTCTTCGCGGAACGAATCCAGCACGGTTACGAGCGGGTGGTTGCCTGTCTTGTCGCTGTCACTGCAGAAGAAGTGCCACTCGCACGACACGATCTCCAAGATCATACCCCTCGCCAGCGACGCGTAAACGCCCGACCGGCCGATCGACTTGACGTCGGCGATGTGGTCATCCTCTTGATCGAGCGACATCGCCCAGTCGTCGTCGTCTGGATCCATGGAAAGCGGAAGTCGGATGCGCAGCACTTGTGTGAGGTTTTTCCAGAAGCGCGAAGACTGGCGCAGCGCCGACGCGATCTGTAGGTGCAGCTTCCGTCGCTCCTTCACACCACCCAGCCAGATGTGGCGCAAGAAGCGTAGGATGCTGCAGAGCACGTCCGTGTGGCCCTCCACCATCTTGTCCGACGTCTCGAGGAATCGCTCCACCATCGCCACCAAACGCTTGGTCTTGTCGCTACCTTCACCATCCTCGTCCAGGACGAGCACGGCGAAGAATCCGGGTTGGTTGTCCAAGCAGGTCGTGAGCAGTTCCAGCAACTCCTTCCGTAGCAGCATTCCTGTCCCGCCGGGAGAGCGCACAAGGCCCAGCAACGTGTCCCGAATGAACTCGAGGTCCGAGTTCTCACGGAACAAGGTCACGAGCGAACGCTGCTCCGTGTCGACCGCATCCATCGCGGTCGTGGACGTGGCCTCCACGGCGCGGCGCAGCGTTCTTAGACTGCTGACCACGATCTCACTATTCTTCGACAGCGGGTACGCGAGGTATCCGCCAGACAGCGTCACGAGGTTGAGCGCGGTTCGCTCGGGGATGCCATCGCCGTCGATCGGCATCATGAGCAGGGTCGCGACGTTGGACGACGCTCCGCTTTGCTCCATCACGAGATCCAACAAGCGGAGCGAGCTGGCAACGAGCGCCTCGCGCGCGAGCAGACTAGCCGTGCCGTTGCCCACTTCTCGCTCGAACGTGAACGGGTACAGGCACGGGTCTTTCGCTGGGTTCTCGAAATTGGGCATGGGCGAGAACGCTCGAACGTCGTTTGCCGTTCCACTAATGTCATCTTTGGAGACGAGACGAGAGGCAGAGCGAAGCACCTTCATCAGCATCGGCTTATCCGACACGATCGTGTGACGCAGGGCGTCCTGGAACTCGCGCAGCACGCCGCCCTCTGCGTTCTGGTAGCTTGCGGTCAGCAACGCCGTGAAAATTCGGTAGCACCTGTCAAGCAGAGCCCACTTGTCACGGATAGCCACGAATCGCCACGTTTCGTGCGTCGACACGATCTCCATGATGAATTCCACGGTCGCGACGAGCCAATGACGTTCGGCCGCACGGAACTCGGCCTCGGCGCCGCGGTACAACTGGCTTGACAACGCGCCTGCAGTGACGCCAATCGCTTCGCGAGCGATACACCATCGCGAGATGTTCATCAGCACGGTCAACGACGCGAAGAGCCCCGTGTACGAGCCTGCCGTGCTCTCGTGGTACTCAAACAACTTGCGCGTACTCTTCAAAACCAGCTGCACGCACTCCTCCGTGCCTCCGCCGAGCTCATGGATCAGCACGTCGATACAAATGTCCAGCGAGGACGTGAGCTTCGCCAGTACGGCAAGAATGGCCGACACGAAGTGGAGCTGCTTCGGCGTCCATTCGAGCATTTCGTCTTCATCCGCCATCACTGAGTGTTCGTTCACGAACCCGTCGAGGAAACCAAGCAGCATGCGCAGCAAGTGGGAGAGTCCGTCCTTCTCGAGTTCGTCACGCGACGCCGCGCGACGCTGCTTATGGGCCGCAGCAGAGGACGCGCCCTCGGGAAACGCGATGCGCGCGAGGATCTGCTCCCGCATAAACCGATCATGCACACCCCATGCCACCAAGTCTTCGCGCGACGCGGACTGCAAGACCCTCAGTGACACCTTGCTCCGGATCAGGAGTGCTGGAATGCCACCGTCATCTTCCGAGCTGCTCGCACCGTTCGGCAGGCCCATTTCTTGCCACCACTGCTTCAAGCGCGCGTGCGCCCACTGCTGCATGACCTGCGTGAGCACGACCGATGAATCTGCGCCGTTCGAAGACTGGACGAGGAGCTCCAGGAAAGCAGTGAACGTCTCGAGTTCGGGCGAGTCGATCGCGATGAGAGGCTGGGTCTGAATCTGGTCGACGAGCGTTTCCAGCGTCGTGAGCAACGTTTCCCAGGCGTTGTGGTACTCGGGCTTGAGCTCCCACTGGACAAGATCGCGGCCTTGGTCGTCTTGGTCGATCATGCCCCTTGTGCCTTCGGTCACCAGCAAGCGGTCGTCGTCAGCGTACGCAAATGCCTTCTTGCACACCACGAGTTCCTGCTCCGGGATAAACTCCAAAAACTCGTCCGGTGGAAGCTGTCGCCACGGGTTGGACGCGTTCGCGGCGCTTGTGCCGGTCGTTTTCCGCTTCTTCGCCAGTTCCGTGAGCGCAAGCTGCACGGCCGGCGCACGAGCAGCGCGGGCAGACGGAGTGGACGACGGCTTAGCAGCCGCACACAACGCCGTGAGCACACGCAGTCCTGGAAGCAGACTCTGCGGCCAGGCCGCACGGCTCTCCACCGCGAGTGTCGCCAGTGCGCTGCCGTACTCGGACGGACTCGCACCAATGGGCTTGTCTTGCAATAGTGCCTCGGCCACGGAGCTGTTGGCCAACACGGGGCGGATCAGCTTGACCATCGCGTTCAGCTGAGCTTCTTCCTCGACGTGTTCGACATATCCGAGCGCCGAAAGCGAGTCGTCCAGGAACGCGGCGCCGACCACTTGGAAAACGGCCACACGGACCGTGTCGTCGTAGCCGGTGGACGTTTTCTTGCCTTGTTCGATGGCCATCGTCTGTGGCAAATCCCAGCTCGCGGCGCCAAACGTGCCGGGCGCTGTGGACTTGAGGAACGAGAATTGGCTGGGCGACGCGCTGTCGAACACGAGCCGACGGAGCACGTCGCGCACTTGCTGGAAGCCGCGCGCTTCCTCCGAGGCCTTGAGCACGGTCTGCAGCTCGCGTTCAAGCGGTGGCTGGTCGACCCGCGACTGGCCGTCGAGCGTGCGCCGGTAGAGCTTGGCTAGCAGCGAAGCCCATGCGACCAGCACGACGCCACTTTCAGTGAGCTCGTCGCAGAGCTCGACGTGGTGATCATCCACTTCCATGCGCCAGGCCTCGCGGGCCACAAACTCGCGCGACCATTGATGGATCATCGGCCACTCGTCGTCCATCGACGACGCGCTCGCGCGGTGCAGCAGCTGGAGCGTAGCCATGCTGCCGAGCGCGGCGACGCGGCGCAACGTGCGTTGGAAGAGCGGCACGGCGAGCGAGTGCTGCGAAAACAGCTCGGGCACGACGACCGCGGGCCACTGCAGCACGTGCTCGATGACTTGAGTACTATGGGAAAGCGGCACGCGATCCTTCGTGTACTGGAGCGCGAGCACCAGCAGTTCGCGCAGCAATTCTTCTTCCTCCAAAAGCTGCTTCTCCCACAGGTGCTGCGCGCCACGGAGGTGCTTCTCCGGCTCGAGCGGCAGGTCGGCGTCCATGTGCGCGTAAAACGCCGGCACCACGAGCTTCTCGCGACCGGCGATCTCTTCCAGCAGCGCGTCCACGAGACCGTCTCCCATGAACTGCCTTACGACATCTTGGACGACGCCAGCGTGGGGGTGCGGCGACCGATGATTCGCCGTCGACTGGAACAGTGCAACGCGCAGCAGCTCCATGCGCACGAGGAAGAACGCGCGGCGCGCCGAGAAGTAGGCGGCCCGCGCGCGCGCGAGCGCGCGCCACCACGCGGCGCTGTCGTCGCTCGAGGTGGGCACGTCACAGCCGTGGTCTTTGAGATACGTCTCGAGCGCCGCGCGCTGCTCGCTGCGCGCCGCGGATGCCGGCAGCTCGACGCACGTGAGCAACACGTCGAAGAAGACGTCTTGCGGTGAGCTGGCGTCGGTGTTTCCTTGCGACGGGCGGGTGACGAGCGCGCCCGAGGCCGAGGCCAACGGCGCGCGGCCGCCGAAGGGGACGATGATGCCCACGGCCGTGCGGATCGCAGCGAGAAGGCGCTGCGCGGGCTTTTCGTCGGCGCCGCGGCGCACGAGCCACTCGTAGACGTCCTGTGCCTGCATGGGGGGCGGAGCTGCCGAGGGAGCCGAAGAGAGCGCGGAGGAAGCGCCGGCGTCGTCGCCCATGTTGCCGTCGGAGGTCGTCCGGCGTTGGTGTTGGCGGTGGAGTACCCCCGCGCGCCAAGTCCACCAAGGTTTTGTTGGCGTGCGGGTACAGTCGATCCTTTGAAGTCGAATCGTACAGGATGCTACAACGGGGGGAAATATACCGGTTGCGCGAAGGAGTCCACGCAACATCGGTAAAACCTTCATAAATGAATATCGTGATATATGCAATGAATTGGGGTTTCGGATTGGTAGTCACTACCCTTATAAACTGATATCTCATCTTCTCTTTGGTGGGCAGCCACCCCACGCCACTGTAGCGGCGGCCAACGGCGCGGCGCCGTCACTTCCCCGTTCACGACCCCCTTCTCACCACGCTCATCGCACCATCATCTCATACTAATATGAACGATGGCCTCTCGGCGGACGTGACGCGCCACCTCGCGCGCGTGTACGCGATCCTCGCGGCCTGCATCCTCACGTCCGCGGGCAGCTGCGCCGGGCTCGTGGCGCTCGTGCCGTGGGTGCCGCCTTACACCTACGTCGCCATGGGCGTCAGCATTGCTGGGCTGATCATCGGCGTCATCGCGTTCGCGTGCATGCCGAGAGAGCGCTTTGCCGTGCGGTACGCGCTGCTCATGGCCATGTGCGCGTGTGGCGGCACGTTCTTCGCGTTCTTCGTCAAGGCCGCGCTCGCCGAAGACCCGACGATCATCACCTCCACACTGTGCGTCTCTTCGACATCTATTGGTTTGGGTTGCAATTCGGACTGACTGGATGGTCTCGTTGGTGTTGTCGTGGCGGTGTGAACACAGTGCGATGACTGCGCTGATCTTCGTGAGCTTCAGTGCCGCAGCGATTCTCACGCCGCAGAAAAAAGTGGCCATGTACATGGTCGCGCTCGCGCTCGTGATCGTGACGCTCGCGATCTTCAGCATCGTGCTCGCGATTTTCAACATTTTTCTCTACTCGAGCGCGCTCCAAGCCGTGTACACGGTGCGTGTTTTGTTGAGGCCACTGGCAACATCCTCACGGGTGGTCGACACTGACGTTTGTGTGGTCGGCCTCGTGCAGTTTACGGCGCTCGCGGTGTTCAGTCTCTACATCGCGTGGGAGACCGAAGTGATCATCCAGAAGGCCAGCCAGGGCGACCGGGACCCTGTGGGCGACGCTGCGAGCCTGTTCAGCGGTAAGATTGGCCCAGCGTGTTGTCCATCCTCGCCTTCCAGTGCTCTCTGGGCCTCTCTCGGCCTTCTAACGCGTGCCTTTGCTTTGCTGTAGACCTCATCAACGTCTTCCTCCGCGTCGCGTCGTGTGTCGTTGGCTCCAAGGGTAGCAACAGCGAGAAAGAGCCGCTGCTCGAAGGATCCGTCGCGTAACGTACCCAAGCGACACGAGAAGACGCGGTCGCACATGTCACAGCATGTTATCCAAACGCCTCAAGTTGTACCCATCTATCTCGAGCATGTTGCAGCTCCTTTTTTCCTTGCACGGGGGGTAGTTCCCCGAAATACATCGTGGCATCTATCCACGCTATTGATAGCTGGGCCCCGCGGGGTCCTGATGCCGGTGAGGGGAGCCCTCTCAAGTTTCGCCACCCCCGGATGATACGCATGCTGCTGCCAGCTGCCTCCGCTTTCTCGTGCTGCTGTTGATAGGCAACGTAAGGGCTCTCTTGCCGACCTCACGCACGTTTCCCGCATCGCCGGGACGTCGAGCAAGTACCAAGCAGCCAGGCTGAGCGCGTCGTCTTCGCCGCTGGCGTCGAGCAGCTTCGCGAGTGGGGCCATGCGCAAGTACCGGCTGATCGCCAAGAAGGGCGAAGGTACGTTCTCCGAAGTGCTCAAGGCCCAAAACGTCAAGGACAGCAAGTACCACGCGATCAAGTGCATGAAGAACCACTTCGAGAGCATCGACCAGGTCAACAACCTGCGCGAGATCCAGGCGCTGCGCCGGCTCTCGCCGCACCAGCACATTGTCAAGCTCGAGGAAGTGCTGTACGACCAGCCGTCGGGCCGGCTCGCGCTCGTGTTTGAGCTCATGGACGCCAATCTGTACGAGATGATCCGCGGGCGGAGACACTACCTCAAGGCCGAGCTCATCCAGAGCCTCATGTACCAGCTCGTCAAGTCGCTCGACCACATGCACAACAAAGGCATCTTCCACCGCGACATCAAGCCGGAAAATATCCTCGTCGACGACAACAGCAAGCTCAAGCTCGCCGACTTTGGCTCGTGCCGCGGCATCTACTCCAAGCAGCCGTACACCGAGTACATCTCGACACGCTGGTACCGCGCGCCCGAGTGCTTGCTCACGGACGGCTACTACGGGCCCGAGATGGACATGTGGGGCGCCGGCTGTGTGTTCTTCGAGATCACGTCGCTCTACCCACTCTTCCCGGGCGCGAACGAGCTCGACCAGATCCACCGCATCCACAAGATCCTGGGCACGCCATCCCCGGAAGTGCTCGAGGTCTTCAAGCGCCGCGGCGCCGCCCACGTCGACTTTAATTTCCCGAAAGACGAAGGCACGACGCTCGCCAAGCTCATCCCACACGCGAGCGCCGCGGCCATCGATCTCATGTACAAGATGCTCGCATACGACCCGAGCAAGCGCCTGAACGCGCGCGAGGCGCTGCGCCACGAGTTCTTCAAGGACCTCCGCGAGATGGAGGAAGCGCAGCTGCGTGCGAGCCAGCAGCAGCAGCCGAGCGGGCTGCCAGCCAACGGCGGCGGCGCGACGGGCAGCAACCAGAGCGTGGTTGGAGGGACCACCGGCAGCGTGCCGTCTGTGGCACCACCGTACGGCCACCAGCACATCGCGATGGCCATGAAGACCACCAAGAAAACGAAAGACGAGTACCCCGAGTCGCTGCCGCTGCCGTCCATCCAGCCGTCGAGCCACCCCGGCGGCGGCAAGCCACACTACGCCGAACCGGACGACGATGACGACGACAGCGACCAGAATGAGCTACCGCCGATCCACGGCGGCGTTGGTGGTGGTGTCAAGAGCAAGGCCAAGGCCGTGGCCGGCACGAAGCTACCGCAAAAGCCGTTAAAGAACGTGGGCGGTGGGGTCCCCAGCAAAGGCGCCAATGGCTCGAGTACGAATCGCTCTGGCGTGTACGATACCACGGGCAGCACGAGCGGTTCCAAGACCAAAAAGCTGGGCGGCGGCGTCGGGGTCGCAACAGCGTCCACAACCAGCAGTGTGAATAGCGGAGCCGGGTACGCCAAGCCCAAGGCTAAGAAGCACAGCGGCACCGGTAGCACGCTCGCGGGCGCCGCCGCCGGAGGCTACGGGTACGGGTACGGCAGCGACGTGAGCGGCAGAGTGAGGCGAAAATGAATGCAGCAGGTAGGAAATCCTAGGAGAGAGAGCGATCATTTTTAGTAGGCAGGCAGGGGAGGAGGATGAATATAAGCCGCCCCACCACACATGCGAGCAACAGAGCACAGAAGAAAGCAGAAATGTGGAAAATGTACTATGAAAACGACACCTCGTGCATCTGGAAGTTCCCCTCGCGAGTCATTCTTGATGGGCATCGTCTTCTCGCAATCAATCGGTTCTTGGTCGAGAGTGTCGCTTGATTTTGAGCTTTTTTTTGTTCTTGTCCCTTTACATCGGGTCGGCTAACCAAGAGAGGTTTGTTGTTGTTTGCTTTTCTTTGTGCAGCATGCCAGTGGGTTCGTACAGGAGGGCCTCCACAGAGAGGAACTCAAATCGCTTACGTCTTCGCAATCGCCGACATCATCGCTGCCACACGTTCCAGCACCTCGCGTCGCATCGATGAACTTCGCGAGAGTGATATCCTTCACGACGGCGGCTGCGCAAGAGCGCGAGCACCTAGTGGGCCGAGACAGTGACGCCCTCGGACGCGAGCACGTCGGCGTAGCTCTTGCCGCCTTCGAGTTCCTTCTCGAGCTCAATGAGACGACCAACGCCATCGATCATGGTCTGCACGAGCTCGACCTCCGACTTGCCTATTCTGGCCTTGTTCGACACGTCCCACATGCCGCCGACGGCCGCCGAGTGCTCGCCGGCCGAGCCGCGCGGCTGCAGACCATACTTCGAGCACACGGCTTCAAGCGCATGCACGTCGGCGCCGAGTTTCTCGAGCTTGACGAACATACTCGCCCGAAGACCCGTGCCAAGGTTTGACGGGCACGTGCCGATGAATCCGTGGTGGTCGTTGTGCATGAAGCTGTAGCCGTTCTTCTTGATGCTCTCCTCGACAGCCGTCACGCCCTTGACCCAGCGTGCAAACACCGAGGTGATGTCGCCGCCGTCCTGCATCGAGATCACGCGCATGTGGTCCTCTTCGTTGCACCACACGAGGAACGACTTCTGGTCGTTGTGGAAGATGCCACGGCCGCTCGGCCAGTCTCGCGCTGCGCCGGCACCCGTGAGAAGAGTGCCTCCGCCAGGCTTCTGGAACAGGAAGTGGTCCTTCTGGAGCTGGTCTTCTTCCTCCTTGGTCATCTTGTTCAGCGGGTAGTACTTGCCCTGCAGCTCGTCCGTGAGCGTTGATAGCGCCGTCGAAATGAGGTTCTCGACCTCCAAGCGCTCCGACCGCGTCGTTCCCGGCGGCAGGCTCAGCCCACGAATGTTGCGGCCCGAGCGCACACGGGTCGACTGCACGTATGCATTGTCGATCTTCTCCGAGTTCTTGAGCTTTGACACGTCCATGTCCGTGTGGTGCTTGTCGTCCGGCTTGAATCCATGCCACCCTTCGACCACGGGATCATAGATCTCCTTGAAAACGCTGTAGCACTCTTCGTCGCCAGCGACGATGCCCACGCCAAGATGAGCGTTGTCGATACCGGTCTGGATCGCCATGTCCAGCGTGTACCCCTTCGCCGACTTGTGGTCCTTGAGCTTGTCGTATAGCTCCTTGCTCAAATGCTTCGCCATCAGGCTGCGGTGCTTCGGCGTAAAGACCGGGTAGTTGTCCTCGCTTGAGGGCAGCACGGCAATGCTCGAACCCGAGGCGGCCACAGGCGGACCGGCGTCAATCTCCACCGGCGCGGCGTGGTCCTTCGGGATGAGGTCGTCAATCGACTCACCGGCCACGAGCTTCTGCTCCATGGCGATGAGCAGCTTGATGCCGTTGATCATGGTCTGCACGAGCTCCGCCTCCGAGTGACCGATGCGCTGCTTGTTCGAGACGTCGTAGACACCGCCGACCGAGGCCGAGTGCTCACCGGCCGAGCCGCGCGGCTGCAGGTGCAGCAGCGAGCAAATGTGCTCGAACCGGTGGATGTCCTCGCTGAGCTTGGGCAGCTTGATCATCACTGAGGCGCGCAAGCCGGTGCCCAAGTTGGACGGGCACGTGCCAATGAAGCCGTGGTGGTCGTTGTACATGAACTCACGACCCTTGCCCTTGATGCTCTCCTCGACGTTCTTGATGGCGCGGCAAAAGCGTTCAAAGACGCGCTCGACGTTGCCGCCGTCCTCCATCGAGATGACGCGCATGTGGTCTTCTTCGTTGCACCACACGAGGAACGTCTTGTCGTTGTTGTGGAAGATGCCACGCGCCGAGGGCCAGTCTCGCGCAGCACCGGCGGCCTCGAGCAGCGTGCCACCGCCGGGCTTCTGGAACAGGAAATGGTCCGTGATGAGCTTCTGCTCCTCCTCGGGTGTCATGTCCGCGAGCTTGTAGAACTTGCCGGCAAGGTCCCCGGGCATCGATGAGAGTGCCGACTCCAGCAGGTTCATGACGTCCTTGCGGTGCGCGCGCGACGTAGCCGGCGGCAGTGGCAGCCCGCGGATGTTGCGGCCAGCGCGGATGCGCGTGGACACGATGAACTCGTCCGGTAGCACGCCGTCCTTGATGTGGGTCGGGTCCATGTCGCACTTGTGGACAGCATCGGGCTTGAAACCGTGCCAGCCTTCGATCACCAAGTCAAACAGCTCCTTGAAGACATGGTACGACTCTTCGTCGCCGGCCGTGAGGCCAACGCCCAGGTGCGGGTTGTCCACGCCCGTCTGGACCGCGCGGTCAAGCGTGTAGCCCGTGGAGGTCTTGGCGTCCTTGAGCTTGGCGTAGAGCTCGCGCGAGAGGTGCTTGGCCATGAGCGAGCGGTGCTTGGGCGTGAGCTCCGGGAAGCCCAAGATGTGGGCGTCCGTGGCCTGCGCGCTCTCGATCTTCTGCGCGAGCTTGTTGGGCGACGCCGGCGCCGCGGCGGCGGCTGCGTCCTCGGCCATGGTAATGGATACTTGGAGAGAAGGGGGCGGGGAGGGAGGGAGACCTGACGAGCGAGGGAAGTCGATGGGGAAATGAGCGGTCGGAGGGGGGCAGCAAAGCTCACGGATGGAAGCCTTGGGTGGCAAGAGGAAGGCTGTTGGCGCCCCCCTTCAACTTGCGTTTGATTGGTGGAAAAGCGGTTGAAGTTAGCTAACCGAGGGTACGTGCGAAGATTGCACGTGGCATTTGCGGTTCTTTGCTGCAGGGCGCGGGAAACGAGAGTGATGGTCCGTGTAGTGTGAAGGGTAAATTACATGGTCGTAAAAGGTCGCCGTTGGGTCTCGGTTTTATGGGCTGTGAAAAGGCGCCCTCCAGATTCGAAACGATTTATGGGTTCATGAGAATAGATACCTTTCAAAATAGATTGAGAGTTGAGTCGACAAAGTCCTTATTGAAACTCTGAAAACCAATGAAGCGATCTTGAAGCGTCGTTTCCTCGGTCCGGAGTCCTGAAGCCCGCCCGCGACTGAAGGAAGCGACGCATTGCGCATTTAGCGAATCGCTGAAACCAATCACGCCAGTGTACCATGGCCACGTGTATATATTCCATGTAGCTGCTTGCTAGATGGCGGCGGGGGGCCAAATCGGGACCGTCATCGATGGGATCGTGCAGCGGCGGGCCGTGTGGCCCGTTGGTTTCTCGAACGATTTGATGGGCAAGTCTCAGCTCGGCGCAGCAGCCGAATCGCGTTGAAATTGTGGCTGTGTTCCTTGGGACACCATGAGTACGATCTCGCTGCCTGCTGTGAAGAAAAAGAAGAACAAAGGGGTAAGCGTACAGTCGAGGCGACGTGAGAGTTGACCGTGTTAACCTGATCACGGTGTGGCGTCCAAACAACAGAATCGGCATGTGTACATCACGGAACGAGTTCGGGTGCGGTTCCGCGCCCCCTCCTCGTTGCTGGGTCGTCTGGAGGGCATTTGACATGTGACGTTGGGTCTTCTTTGATGCACATCACCAGTATCTCAACTTCGAAGTCCCGTCCGTCGACACCGTCGTTGAAGAAGATAAGCTCACGAAGAAACTAGCAAAGGCACGCGCAGACGGCGATTGGAAAGCACAGGCAAAGGCGCTCTTGCAACTTGGCCAACTGATGAAGTGGAAGGGCAAGCTTGAATTGGGCGACGAGTACTTGGCGCAATCCGCAGCGATACTGCGCGACCACACGTTCGGGGACGACGACGACGGGCAAGAGGACGAGGGTTCTTGAAATGGTAGTTTACACCAACAACGGTCGCATCGCTGTTTCCAATGCCGCAACCTCTCGCTCCATTAACTCGAGGAGCTGGTTCTTCTGTGTGCTCGTTTCTTCTGTCCAGTCGCGTAGTTGTTTTGTCCGCCACTTCGCTATCGAGCTGACCCGCAGCTGCTCCAAGCTCTCAAATGTCTCCTTGGGGCGATATAGTTTCCGCGCAGTCTTGAAGTTGTGGGCCATTCTAAAGAGCTTGTCGCTGGCGTGGGCTCCTGTCAATCGATCACGACGTGCCTTCCACGCCGTTGCAATCAGCGTTGCTGAAAGATGCTGCAGTTCCCTGTCCCACGTGATTCGTTCCAATTCTTGAACAAACTTGTGCTCATCTTTCGAGCCTTTCAGGGTGTCGAGAAAGATCGAAGTCATCAGTGAGACAACGATGGCACCGCCGACGACGGCACCCACAATGATGCTTAATCGACCGAACGCCGTCAGCGGGAACGCATCCCCGTACCCCACCGCCGAGATCGTCACGATAGTGAGCCACAACGAGTGCTCTTCACTGTCTAAAAGGGAAGGAAACGGTCTCTCCAAGATTGATACGGCCGCTGCCGTCCCCATCCATAGCATCAGGAAAATACCGAAGATCACACGTCCAGGGATGAGCGCCAAGCACATTCGGAAGCTCCATCGGAGAGACGAAATCTCGCTCGGAACATTTCCGCCTATCCCCGCGGTCACTAGCAGTGCAGCATGGTCCGAAAACAAGCGGCGGAAGAGCTCGTTTCGAAGCAGCCGCACGAACCAGTACAGTCGAATGAGCACGAACAGGTTGAGAACTTCGACTGGGTACGAGTACTGCAAGTCGCAGCTCGCATAGCCGTCGTCGTCAACGGTTCCGACAACCATTCTTGCCGGGCACGTGATTGGGTTGGGGCGAGTACTTGACGTCATGACAAAATAGCGTTCTTCATCAAACCGCAGATCGCCATGCAGGAACGGTGGCAGGCACAGGCCAGAGAGCACAACTTCTATCACGAGCGGGAAGAGCAATAGCCGATGAGGAGTTCCAGTCCACCACCGCTGGGAAGCTGACGGCGGGATTTGCTTTCGGAGCACCAGTATTTCGTACTTGAGCGCGTAGCGATGGCACAGTTGGTACACCATCGACGCAGAGACCACGAGGAGCAGCACACCATAGGTTTCACCAGCAGCATCTTGAATGTCGGGCGTGCCCGTCGTCGCGCGCCAGATTGATCGAACCTGGAAAATCACCGAACCGACCGATACAAGCGCGAGACACGACCCCAAGAGATCGTACTGGCTGCGCACCCGATACAAATTGTACAAACGCATTTGTTCCTTCAACGCTTCGCGTGTGGATTTTGGTGCAGACGCATTGATCTTCGCCTTCATCAACTCTTGGTCAGAACGTGTGGGTTGACCGAGAAATGCGGCGTAGCAGAGTCGCCAATGCTCACGATCTTGGAGCCACAACAAGAGCCCCGTCATCATGGCGACGCAGATCATCGCAGGCACGCGATCAAGTCGAGATTGCAAAAAGAACCGCCCAATGGAGCCTTCTCTTGATAGTTGAGCGATCACATCTGGCTCACCGGGGAAGCTGGTGGAGGACGGAAACACTCGATAGCCGGAAGTAATGCTGACCACTTGCGAATACCTTGTCGGATTGTACGTGTAGTCCTGGTAGAAGTTGCAGAGATCCAGCGGGAGCAGCAAGCCGGCCACGACAAAACAGCTCGTCCATTTGCTGGTCAGGTACAGCTTCTTGCCGCGAAGGAGAGGAATCGCGAGGAAGTCACGATGGAAACCAAAGATTTTCGTGCCGACGCTGGACGCGAATCCCGGGAAATGCCAGTCTTGGACAAGCCACAGGAGATCAAAGACGACAACGAGGCTGCTGAGGACGCACCGCCAGGCTTCGCTCGTCAGCGTCTTGACCGAGCTTGGGGAGTGGCTTGCCTGTGTACTCCAGTTCTTGAGACACGCCTTCCACACAATGGTGAAGAATTCATAGTACACGCCACCCACAAAAAGGGCGACGAGAGCCAGCCAGCACAGCACAAGGCGAAGCATGCTGACCGTGCTGTACACACGTCGCAGACTTGACCACACGCCGCTCCAATGGCAGTTGTCTTGAAGAACGCTATCGGTCGTCAGCAACAGCGACAACACGTTCAGCGTAATCAGCACATTGTACACGATTAGCTGCACTCGCCATTGCGGTAGCTCAGTCATAAGCTTGGATGTTCCGTAGAGAAGCTCGTCGTACTCTGTTCCCACGACGATCTGCCGAAGTGCCGAGGCGATGCCCCACCAGAGCACGGGGAACAACAGCACCATCAGCGTCCAGGAGCCTTGCGCACGCGGTACTGTGTGAATGCTGACGCGCGTCGTCGGTGCTTCATTGGTTCTCGCGTCGTACACGTGAAGCGGAATCGTCTTGCTGCCTTGGTCGACTTCATGGACCGCAGCGTCGCGCACCAACTGAGTGGCGCTCGAGGCGCGCGAGAGCCTCGTGAACGTCTCCCTCGCTTTCTTGTACTGGCGCCGCCAGTTCCAGCGCGCGTCAAACCACAGCGGGTATACCACGAGCCGAATCAGCGCGAGCACGATGGCGCCCATGCAGCCGTGGAAAAGCGCCCTGCCTGGCGTCACGTTCGTGGACAAGACGCCTACCAAGTGCCCATACACGGGGAAGAATGCCGGTGTGTTGTGCGCGTTCACGAGCGGCGACGTGACGCTTACAGCGAAGCAGCACGCGAGCCGCAGCACACAGGTCGCGAGCCGCGCGAGCGGATGGCGCAGCGACGAGAACACCCACGTCGACCGCAAGTACACAAAGCGCTCGCCGTCTTCGTCGCGGTCTTCGTGGTCGCCGTGAGACAGTTCACCGGTAGGTTGAAATCGCGTCTTCTTCCTGTAGTCGGCGGGCGACGCCAGCGCCGCGACGGGCTGCAGCGGCTTGACGTCAAGCATGGTGTCCGTGACGGTTTGGCTTCACGATTGTGGAGAAACCACAAATGAGGGGAAATGCGTACTTAACCGAAACATCAGAAATCAGGTTGGAAGGTGCGACGCGAAATGACCGTACTTAGTGAACTTTCGTCCGATTTTCACCTTATTAGTAGGTAAAAACGACCAATAAGGTGAAAATCCCGATTGAATCGGGGGAGAAATCAGAGCAATTTTCTACCCGGATGGAAGGGTTGACCGGGTAGACACGCTTTCCAATATTCATTAAGAAATTACAGGCACACCAACACTAAATACGAAAACTAAAATAGTACCAAAATGGGAGAGCACCTACGACGCGATCACGATCGCCGACAGTGCGGTCGCTGCAACGACCATACCCACGCATCGCCACGCGCCGCCAGGAGCACGCGTGATCGCCATCGCGCTACTCGTGTGGTTCGTCGTGTTGACGACCGCGGGCGTCAGGCGGCCAGGCGTTGGTGCCGGCGTGGACTGCGGCCTCCCGTTCCACGCACTGCCACTGCCAGTGCCGGCGGTATCGTCCATGTCGCTGGACGGAGATGAAGAGGCTGTTTCCGTTGCCGTTTTGGCCGTGGCGATGGTGATGGACATGTTGACGCCGAGCGTGATGCCGGGCACCAACACGATCGGGTTCATGAGCCGCGTCATTTCCGACAGCGACACGGCCGCGGTCGCCGGGTTCTCGCGGAACACGTTCTCGATCAGCGACGCGTTCTCGTTCAGCAGGTTCACGACGCGGTTCAGGTTATAGAACTCGTAGAACTGCGCCTGCGTCGGCGGCACGCGGTCGGCGTCGACGTCTTTCTTGATGCGGTAGAACACTTCGGCGGACGAGCGCACGCTCACAAAGTCGATGTCGCACTCGGGGAACTCGGCGAGGATCACGCCGGCGTGCAGCTGCATACATGCCGTGGACTTGACCGTCGCGACGATTTGAGCGGTGGTCGGGAGCTCACCGGGGTACGGGAAGAACTGGTACCCGGAGTCCGCGATGCAGGTGTCGTGGAGCAATACGTTGGACTCGTACAGGATCGCGAACATGCGGCTCCGCGTCGGCTCGACGCACGGAATGCTGCCGACTTTCCGTAGGATCTTGCGCATGTCGTTGGTGAGCGCTGGCGTCGGCGTCGGCATCGGCGCTGGCGTTGCTGCGCTCGTCGCTGCAATTGCCGTCGTCTCTTCAACTGTCGAGGATGCAGCCAGTGGGGGCGTCGAGTCAGGTGCGGAGGTGTCGTTGAAGGAGATGACGATGGATTTCTGCGGCGTCAGCGCCTGTGCTTGATGGTGGAGCACCATGAGCGTCGACACCACAAGGATGCTGACGAGGTGGCGCCACTGCGGCGCGCGATTGTAGCGCATCGCGTTGTGGGTACGAAGCAGGAAATCGGCGACTGCGAGACGCTGGCAAGTGGCGGTGGTTTAGGCTCAATGAAACGAGGCGATCACTTCTCTCTTTCTCCTTCCCGGGGAGAGCCCAGTCTATGCGGAGCAGACCCCTTATAGGAGGTATGCTGCTTCGCGTTGCCAGGAAGTGAGCGTCACCAGTGCGATACTGCGGTATTACCCGTTAGGAATCTGTCAACCCCACACATTCGAGCGGCCATGTGGGGGATGGAAGGAACAGAGCGCGAAGGCGATTCGGTTTGTGTGGGTGAGGGGAACACGACCGATCGCGTTGCGTCACGGACAGCTCAAGCAGTGGCGCCACCGCCTGGTGCAATCCGGGAAAGCAGCGTGTAGTGACATACAGTACCTCACTGAAGTGAAGTATGTAGCCATGATGGCACCGGATGTTCATCTGTTCAGCTCGGATCGGTGGAAAAGGATCCACAGAAAAGGGACAGGTATCCTGTTTGAGATCTGCAGCGGTGCAAGCATGGAGAAGCGGTGCATGGCAGACAGCCTGGAGCTCAGGCTCAACCAGACTGGATCCCTTGGGAACCGACAGGGGCGAATCGCCCGGGCGATGGCTCGATTCTGACAGAGGTTTTGCGATGTGAATGTAGTATCCAAAGAACCAGCCAATACTTCCTTCCTTCCATGGATGTAGTGTGCCCCGGGAGCGGGAGCAGACACAGATAAATATTGGGACGCGGTGGAGCCTGATGCCATACCCAGGTTACCGGCCAGTGTCCTGGCGCTGGATCAGGAGCACACTACGCACGGGTAAGACCGCCAAATCGATGTGAATCCACTGGTGGAAGCATTCCACCGAGACGGAAATCCACTCGAGAAAGCGTGCGCGGCAGCTTCGCCAACCATGATCGGTTCATTTGTCTGCAGCCGCCGCACGACGAGGCATCCGTCTCGAGTACTACGGCACACGATCTGTCGTCCGTCCGGTGTCGTGGTGCCTGACGGTCTCACCTCTAGTCACAACACAACGCACGCAATCACCACCAGTTCCATAGCGTCTATGTTGAACGTCTCTCTTAAACGCGGATGTCCTCATGACAATCGAGAACATGTGGTCGATGGAGGGCGATTCCACCGCGGGGAGTTCAAAAGAACGCGGCCGCGACGGCGGCGCCGATGCCGACCCACACCGAGAAGTGGCCGATGTGCCACGCGAGCGCGCGGTGGGGCTGCTTGCCCTTGGCGTACGCGTACGAGTGCGCGTACCGCGCGACCGTGAAAATGACCATGGCGTGGACAAAGACCTTGGAGTTGGCGTCGGCGAGCACGCCGCCGGCAAACACCAAGAGCGCCATGGGGATCGACTCGAGGTCGTTGGCGACCATGCGCTGCCAGCGCGTCTCGACGGCGCGCGCCTGGAGCACCTTGTCGTCCTTGGTTTCGGTGTCGAGGCCGTAGTTCTGTGTGGGGTTGCCGCGGGCGAGGCGGAGCGCGTTGTCCTCCGGCGGGCGGCCGCCCGAGTGGAAGGTCTTTCTGCCTTGGATGGCCACGACAGCGAGAACCTTGCCGTAAAGCGCGGCGGCGCACGCGACGTAGACGCGGACGTTGGAGGAGGCGACCATGGTGAAGCAAGGTGTAGAGCGAATGGCGAAATGAGGACTGGGCGGCGAGTAATCGTGCGCCGCGGACGAGGTCGCGGGCATCTCGAAGGACCAGCAGAAGCGTGCCGTTTCGAGGGTGTTGAGAACAACACGGTCCATCTCATGCTTGGAGCGTTTTTGATGGTTTTTGATGTGACAGCGTATGTTTACTCCGGTGTCCGAACGAACGACAAGCGCACCGCGCTCCAGCAGGACGCGCCAAGCAGGGTGTCTGAGTGGTGCGCTAACTTATGCGACCCAAGTCGCGGCCCGTTGGTCGCGAGGATGATGCTTGTAGGTCGTTGATGATGTTTGTTTACGCTTGATACTCGGAGTGCGTGTTTGCTCGTTGCGCGTTCGGAGAATGCGTGTGGATTCTTCACCTCGCGATCACACAGCGAAGTGCGTATCACTTCAAGCTCCTCGACCTTAACCATGGCTAATCCATGTCAATATGGTTCAATTCACGAGACTGGGGTCGTTACGGCATCTGCACATGCAGAGAGAGCGTGGTCGCCAGCGCCACGGCTCCGCTGAGAGCCTGCGTCCACATCGTCGGAGTG